>PVIH01006885.1:0-106337 GCA_004025045.1 Sigmodon hispidus
ACAGGGTAACCTCATACATTTCTCTCCCTCCCTTGTCATCACAAGCTCCCCCTTACCCATGTCATACTCTCTGTGTTAGTTAACAGGGTAACCTCATACATTTCTCTCCCTCCCTTGTCATCACAAGCTCCCCCTTACCCATGTCATACTCTCTGTGTTAGTTAACAGGGTAACCTCATACATTTCTCTCCCTCCCTTGACCCCTAATCTCTGTAAATCCAACTCCAAAGGATTACTTCCAACTAGATTCAATCTACCAAAATGTATGCTATATTTATCATCACTTTGTATATTTTGATAAATCTGGTTCATAATCATTCTTGGAATAAGGAAAATTTGCAAACCAACATCAGTAAGAGAAATGAAAAAGAGACTTGTTCTCTCTCTAGCTTCTATTGAACAACTTCCTTTGGGTTTGATGTCACTTTAATATTGGAGATTTGTTCTTTGCCTCTTCTGAGTATTGGCAGAATAGAAGCCATCTTATGAAGGGTCATGAATGACCTGTGTTCTGCCTCAATACTGTGGAGATGTTGTGTCTGGTGTCAGCCTGGAAGTGAGGCTCACTTGCTAGCTGCCTCTCCTGTGATGATTTTCATGAAGCATCTTCTATACTGAGTGCTATCCTATGGAGTCTCAGCTTCCAACTAAGACCCATCGAAGGGCTGAATTTAGCCAATAGCATATGACTGGAGGTGTTTCTTTACATTGGTGAGCATCCCGAGACATGTTGTTACTCCTGGTTAGCACAGTATTAATTAGCCCTGGTTAGCACCCTAGTTAATATCATGTTAGCCTTTGTTAGCACAACGTTAGCCCTGGTTAACACCTTGCTTGCAGCTTTGTAAGAGACATGAGGGCATGTCATTGTTGAATGGCAGGCTCATGAAAGCTTTTATATGATGTGTATTATGTGGTAATTTGTTATATAGAAAGCAATAGGTAGCAAGTAGGAATGAGCACCTGATTTTTTGTGCTTTTATGACATTGCTCTATGAATATCTGTCATCACACTTCTCATAGCCTAGTCCATGCTGTGCAGATGATTCTAAATTTGTATCTGTAGGCTGATCTCCCCAGTTTCCTAGATAAAACTTTGCTCTATGATCCTACATGTTCCTCCAGGTAACTGTGTCTAAAACTTAAAGCTCCATCCGCTTTTCTATTTTGCTTTCTGGTTTGAGCAGTTGTATCAACATTTACTTGCTTAAGCCCAACACTTATAAACATCCTAAATTGATCTCTCCTTTCTGGGATACCCTTAAGCAAAAAGTCAAATTTAACGTTTTTACCTAGACTCTTAATAAACTTTGCACCTAAATACAATACTGTTAAAGTTATGGTAGTTAAATTTTCTTATTACAGCTTGTAGGTTGCACAATTGAACTGGGTTACATTGTTCTCCTTCCCTCTAAACAATCACATTAACATCTCTTGCTCCTACACTTCTCTTCCAATCAACGTCTTCTGTATTCTGTACTTGACACATTTCCCTCTTCTCCAAAACTTCTCATGTTACACTGAATTTTACACATGCTTGCCTTTTCCAATATTCTCTTTACTCAATTTACCTTCAGTCATCATTTCAGTTGCAGTTGCAGTCCACATCCAGGTTCTCTAGGAAAACTGCTTAGACCATCCTGGAGTTTTTATCAACCCAATTTTTTTTTCATGTTGAGCTACCACACACTGAGCAACAGCCTCTAGGTTACTCATGATTTTTATTTGTTCATCTCCTCTCTCTCTCTCTCTCTCTCTCTCTCTCTCTCTCTCTCTCTCTCACACACACACACACACACACACACACACACACAATGTCTGAGAACACAATCCCAGGAGGAGGATATATTTTGGTTCATGGTTTTAGCCCATAGCTAGCTTGTCCCATTGCTTATGGCCTGTTATAAGGTAGAGCTGTTCACCCTGTGACAGTCAGGAAGAGGAAGAGCTGGAAAGGCCCCTCAACATCCTAACCAGACAGAGCTCAGGATCTCCCCTGGGTTGACCTTTTATAGCAGAGAAAAACTATTAGGAAATAATGAATAATTTCAGCAGAAATTTAGAAGAGACAGATATACTACAGTATTGGTTTCTGATTTTTCCACCAGCTCTCCCTATTTCCTTTACTCTTCTTCCCCACTCAGAGTAAATTATAAAATTTTCCTAGAGCCCAATGAGTCACTTGCAGGTAGACAAAAGAAAGTTATTTATACCATGAAATTTATTTACTCAAAGAAAAGAGGTAAATCCCTTATTGAATTTTTGCTGGGCAACAGGCGCCCTAGTTTGCTTTCCATGGCTATGATAAACACCATGATAAAAAATAATTTGGAGAAAAGGGGATTTATTTGGTCTATATCTGAAAAACCATCAATCATTGAGGGAAGTCATGTCATGAACTCAAGTCAGGACCCTAATGGCAGGAATTGAATAAGGCCAAGTGCATTAGAGGATGCTGCTTGCTAGCTTGTCTCTTTTGCTTACTCAGTTTTACTTTCATATGGAACTCAGGACTCCTTACCCAGGAACGGTACCACCCATTGCCAGCTGGGCCCTCTCACATCAAGCTTAATCAAGAAAATGCTCCACAGCCTCCCCTACAGGCCAAGTTGAAGAAGGCATCTTCTCAGCTGAGGTTCCCTCTTCCCAGATGACTCTAGATGATGTCATTGACAAGAAGCTAACTAGTACAACAGATGAATGTCGGGGTGAAGATAACATTGTGAGTTTTGCTTCCTTCACCCTCCTGAAGATAGCAATTAGATGCAGATAGCTATCATTATATTACAACAAATTCAGTTAGGCTCTGTAAACACTTATACATGAGACCTACACAAGAAAAGAGTCATCAGAATAATTTACAGCCATGTTAACTCCTAAAGCTATGACTGAATGTGCATCAAGAATAATATGACAAGATCAATTGATTTGCAAGGATAAAAGTGATAAAAATGATGCACATTTACACCTATTTGGGTCCACCTCCAATGGGTTTGAATGCACGGCTTGCTTTGAAATATCTTTGAAAGGTGTTGTTTGTTCAGAGACTACATTTAAATATAGTATCAGAGTCGTGAGTGAATCCTGCTCCTCAACCACCTTGCTTCTGGCCCTACAGCAAATTCCAGAGAAGATAGGAGAGGAATTCATAGCATTTTCTGCACTATAGATATTTTTCAAAAATATACTCTACATGAGTGGCTCTCAATCTTTCTAATGCTTTGACCCTTTAATAGAGTTCCTCCTGAAAATTATTTTGTTGGTACTTGGTAACTGTTACCTTATTTTTTTGTGAATCATAATGTAAATATATAGGATATCTGGTATTTGATTTCTGTGAAAGAGTCATTTAACCCTGCCCCAAAGGGTCATAACCCTTAGGTTGAGAACCATTGCTCTACAGTTTCAAATAAATACTCTGTGTAAGATGCTGCAGCCCCGAAACCTCATTGTATAGTTGAAAGTACCCCTATATCTTAGTGTCTGTCACCTGGGTGAGCATATAAAAAAGGCAATGCCAACTGATGCTCAAAACACTCTTCTTGGTTTCCAGGGTACCCTGAGTCATCTTTAGAGCCTGAGCCACTTTGCAGTTGCAGTGGAGCATCACTTCTGCAGAAACACAACTCAAAGGCAATGTCCATATCTGACCCATCACTCCTTATGCTCTTTGGGCTTCTGTGTTGTATCCAACATTTAGTGTTTGCATTACTCTTGTGTTTACTACCTTATTCTTATGCTTATTTAGAATTTTAATTTATTTGTTAATTCTTTGGCAGACTCCATTAAGACATATTACAACCTACCCATTTATATATTCTCTAAAGCCCCAATGCAGTGCCAAGAACTTAAGTGTGTACCTATGGAATATTTGTTGAGATGATATTTTTGCTCAGATATTTAGAGTGACTGGGGCTAATTCCCTAGTAATGTACTAATCATATTATCAAGCTTTCACACTGGTTACAGTGCCAGGAATACAATTAAGCTCATGGCCTATCCACTTCTCAGTGCTGAAAAGACAGATCTGACAGCATGAGATGATTAAAATGCTTAGTGTTCAATTAGCCTTCTTGGATTACATCTAGTCAAAGCACTAGCAAGCAATTTAAAGTTGTATTATGGTGGATATTGTTCTACAAAAACCTTAAGAGAGTAATTTGAAAAGGGCATTGCTATCTTAAAACTTAAAATATCCAAAGTATCATTTTGGAACTACAAAGACCAGATAAAAAGATTATAAATACAAGAAAAGTAAGTGATGCTGGCTAGAAAACTAAAGAATGCAACAAAACTCAAAATGAAGAATTTATTTAATCTAGCAGAAATAGTAAAAAAAAAAAAAAAAGACAATATAAATGACTCCTAAATCTACAGTGGCATCCATTATCATAAATTTCCGACATGAGGAACTAGGGATAATTTTCCTGAGCCATTACACTTCAAAGACATATCACAATCGTAAGTATATAAAAATATAAAGGTATGAATGTGGATGAATTTCCTTCACTTAGAAGATAAGGATGAACACTGTGTGGAGCATCAGAGGAATATAGTCAGTGCAGAGCTGGGGATGATGTTAGTGCTGGTGGTTATGGTGTGTGAATATGTACACTGACCATCTGTCAAGTGTCAGAAACCCAGCACTGAGCTCTGCACACAATCACAGTGAATTACGCCATCAACAGAGACAATGCAGGACTCTGCTGTGGCTGACAAAGCTCTCCAAGCACCCCAACCCTCTCAGGCTTGTGCTTCTCAGAGTTTCTGAATCTTACCCTTCATCATGGAGGCTATCATCTTATTTCACAGAACCAGAGAATCTTCTAGAAGAAGGCTCAATGGTATGGGTCTAAGCATCCTCAGTGACATGAGTCATTAAAGAACATTTCACATAATCTCACCCTTCTGAAAGTCCACACAGAATTTACCCTCTTCAAATGCTTCCGAGATGAAGTCTGGTTTGTCAGTCTTTGGCTTTGTCCAGTCAAAGAGCTGAAAACCAATGCTGTACCTGAACAGATGTCCTTCAGACTTTTAGAGTTTCCAACTCTTGATAATTCTGTCTTTCCTCATGATCTTGGCCATTGTGAACCTATACTTTTGCTTTGGAGTAAATTATCATTTGTATGTGGCTTTAAATTATATTGACTCCCACTGCTTGTGGTAGAAAAAAAAAAAACCAGGAAGGGCAGACTTAAGAATGAAGAAATGTAAATTACCAATATATATGCAAACGTAATTTCCATAGTAATAAATTAGATGCTAATTAAGAGACAATCTCTTTGCATATATAAAGTTAGCCAAATGAAAAAAAAATGCTATTCTTTGGAAGAACTTGGGACAGTAGGCACCACAGTATATGAGTACAAGAAAAGAAAAAATAATCAGAAAAAATTTAAACATTTATAAACAGTGTTCTTTACCACATAGAGAAAATTGAAATGTGAGAAATGGTTAAACAATGACTAAGCAATGTTGAAGATGTTTTAGGGAAATTTAATGATAATAGGAGGAACATTTGCAATTTTTGTCTAACAAGACAAGGCAGGTTATAGCCCACCACCACCCTCCCTCATACACTTTCATACACACGTACAGGACAGTGTAGTAGTGACCATCATATCTTTTCTTTACATTGTATCCAGCCATATAATATTACTTAAAAATGAATGAAAATATTTCAAAAATATATGCAGTAGTTTGACCTTTCATGGAATGACCCCTCATCCCTCATGGTTCTCCTTTCTCTTTGCTTTTAGATTCTTTTTCTGAATCTTGGAGTGTTGGTGGCCTTCCCAATGGTGCCTCCTATTAGAATATTCCAAAATTTCCAGTTATTTCTGATGAGCCCCAATGTTACCAGAGTCTTGTCTCTTCTGAACCTAAGCACCTCAATTTTGTTTTCCTTACTACCTAATATCACTGTCTCATTAAATTTATATTGCATATCTAAATATTTTTCTTTTTTCTTCAATCCTTAGCAGCCATTCATAGCTCTGCTGCATGATTATAGATTTATTTGTAATACATTAAATCCTTTTCCAATATGGACACTCTTTACTCCAATGGAATGTAACATTTCCCCCTTCCTTTAGGAAGGAGCACAGCCATTACAATCAGCTTCCACAAAAGTTGTTTTGGCCAAAGTGCTGCAATTTGAAAAAAAAAATCTATCACTGAAGATGAAAAATCATGCTACGCAAATTTCTTGATAGATGTCATAATACAGGGAGGAAGCATTTTGTGAAAAGTTTTCGAAGAAGGGAAGAAGGTGATACAGATTATTAAGTGCTTTTCCAGACATGGAAAATGGCATTAGTGAAAGGATTCTCAGTATAGGTAAGAGAATACACAATACCTAGTGGAAGGTGCTGCTTCTATACATCAAATGCTGATCAAGAATCAGAGTTGAGGACACATAGATAGCGATGCTCCTACCGATGACATTCCCACCCACATTAAACTGAGCAGTTTACTCCTGGGACGCACCAAAGTTTGTCCTCATCAAGGTTACAGCTCCTAGAAGCGCCTCCTTCTCATGTCCTCCATTCACACCGGGTGACACCAGAGACTGCGGGTTCCCATCCAAAGAATTCCACTTGGTTCTAAAGAAGGCCAACATCTAATGGCTCTTTTTCTCTCATTATTTTGCTTTTAAACTTTCAGTTAATCTCTCCTGGGTAAACTAAGATTATTTATATGCTAACACTGAAAGCATGTTTCCCCCAAGATGACAGACTTTTCTGTTAGGCGAGAAAGAACATTGGGATGCAAGATTCTACTTGTGTTAAGGGACAAGCATGTCCAGACAGATTCAAGAAAATAATGTTTGGTGGTTTAAAAAAAAATTATTTGGAAAGGAAGTAAATAATTGAGAGAGAGAGAAAAACAAATAAAATGTCTTCTCTTCTTAGAATTATATGTGGTTTTGAAGATGACAAGACTCATGAAATATTAGCACTCCTTTATACAAGTCCTATGAGTAAGAAAAGCAAAGACGAAGAAGGGAGAAAGATTTTTCAACGTTAAGATCTAAGAACCGAGCAATAATTTTTTTTTCAGTTAAAAAATAAACTCACAGCACTTACTGCATAGATCCAAAAACCAAACAGGTTGCTCACTTCTGTGACAACAGATGAAGCAGTAACCATGAAGAAGGTTTGCTTAGAGGCAGGGTGCCAGCATCTTGCTGTAATATCATTAAGGCATTGACAGTGATGCTGCCTCTGCCGTTGGTAGACCAAAGCTACCTCAGCATTTCCAGCTCAGCAATCACTCTCCTGGCTTCTTCAAACAAAAGGCATATTCTTCCTTCTTGGCTTAATTAAAACTAGATCATGACCCCTCTCACACACATCCCTGTTCACATACATGGTTTGTTCTCTTTCTATGCAGGTATTTTTTTTTTCCCAAAATTTTCAAATGTTTTACAAATATTCATACTAGCCACAAACAGACTACCTTGTTCAACTTACTACCAGGTCTTGGCTGAATCCAGCCAGTGGCATGGAGTGAGAGCTAAGGCCTCAGACCTTCCCACAGAACCACCTGACACACATCTCTCTTACTCTTTCTGCACTAATGGACCAATCAGAAAAGACTCCAGGACTCAGACAGGGACAAATCCACAGGATATAAATTTGAGTCCCATGGTGGCAAATGGGTTGTAAAGCACCATGTATATGGAATTCATAATTTAGACAGCAACCATCTCATTGTTAGGTCCCTGGAATCCTTTTTGCATCTTTAGATTGCTCCAACAGGATAGATGACTTGTACAGAATTGCTTTTGCTCTCACCTCATTTCATCACTGCTTGTCTGAACTTGGGAAGATTTCTATACCCCTCTGTGCTTCCACTTTTCATATCGACTGACCACATTATACACCACATAGAAGGAAGGGGATGGGCTCAGATACTCAGTCCTTTAACACAGCTGATGTGCTTAAAAAGTTGTCATTGTTGATTCCCAACGTAGACTCCTATTTCAAGATATCATTTAATGGTTTCTCAGAGGGGATCAAGTACAGTAAGCTGACTTTTAAAATGAGAAACTATCTAAACATGATCCTCAGTGGCACACATGTAGAGTTAGAAAAAACAATAGGGGCGAGAGATAGGAGTGGGGAGAGGTAGGGGTGAGGAAGGCAGAAGTCTCCACTGCAATCTGTGCACCAAACTGACTGTTAATGAGCCTGGCAGAGCAAGAAAGGAACTGTAGCTTAGCATCCCACAGTGTGATGGCAAATTCCGACCGCCAGCTGGATTAGTTTAAGGAGCACCAAAGGCATTAATGAGTCACACCTCTGCATGATGGCAAGTGTGTTTCCAGAGTTGTCCTTAGGAAGAAAGACCCAACCTGGATGTGCTGGTGGCACCATTCCACAGGCTGAGGAGAGGAAAGCCAGCTGTGCCTGGATTCCTCCTCTCTGCTTCACACTCACCGTCATAGACCAATGTGACACCTTGGCTGCCACGATAGACTGTACGCCTCTGTGAGCCCCCAGACCCTTCTTCCTAAGGCTGATTTCCCCAGATATTTAAACACAGTGATAGGAAATTCCACAGGCTGGCAAAGCTTTCTCTTGTTATGTAGGCCATCCTGCCCTGGATGTCTTTCCGCCTTAAATATAGTGTATCGACTACCTCAGTTATTGTTTCTTTTAGTTTTGTTAAATCAACCCCATTTTTCCTGTTGTAAAAACAAACTACAAACTGCTAATTGTCCTTTGCCAAATTGTAGGCTTCATCCCAAAATGTCTTCTTTAAAAAAAAAAAAAATGAAAGCAATATGACACTAGCATACAAAGTCCCTTCCCAGCATCTCACACATCTCAGTCCCTCTGTAGATAAATGAAGATTACAGGTCTCAAAAGTGAATAAGCATCCACAGCAAAGATCATGTGACCTTCATAGAAGCAGGCGTGAAGCATAAATGTACCACATGTGATAGAATTGGTATTTATTCAATGCCAGTGACAGTGATGTTAAACACAAGGAAATGAGCACTTTGCAGCAGGCTGGGTAACAAGGGTCTATCAAGGCTCAGGTTTCGATCCCTTTGAAGTTTTTTAGAAGAAGCTGCTCAATATGTCAGCAAATACAAGGATGTGGCACTTGGCTATTTATTCATTGAACGTTCTTCACCTCCATGGAGATGAGCTCCTGTTTTTCTGCAGTTTCTAAAGCACAAACAAGAAGAGGCCTATTTGCAGAGAAAGAGGCACTTTCCTACCTCAAAAACAATTTTGTGCCTCTTCTGAAAAGAAAAGAAAAAAAGCAAAGAAGTTAAAAACAACGAAATGAGATTTTCTGCGCTGTTACAAAGCCCAAGGACAGCTCTGTTTCAATGCCTTTGCAATTTACATGCAGTTTTATTCTGGAGGTGTCTTAATGGTCAGCAAAAGCAACAACTAAACAGAACACTACTTCTGAGCCATGGGAACCATTTGAATAGAACCTGATGCACAGAGTTTCAAAATTCTCCCCTTGTAACAGTACCATGTAAGTGGACTCTCAAATGTGCATATTTATTGGAACTTGTGGCACATTGAGTGTTTATATACATTGCGGGGGGGGGGTTGGTAATGCGGCCTCCAAGATGTACTAACCCACACAGCTTAACTGTTTGGAGGATGAGGATTATTTTGCTCTGAGTCTAAGCCAAGCTCGGGGCCTTCCAGGTTAGCAAGCAGTCTCCTTCTCAGTGACAACCAGGAAGTAAGAAATGCACCTTTATGTTCTCTATATCAGTCTCATCATCTCACAACAACGATAGAACACTGTTGGTCTTAGCAACACATGTGGAGACTGGAGCAGATAGGCCAGCCCTGAGGGTCTGCTCCCACTTGTACAAGGCAGCTGTACAATTCAGGGCAGAGATACCTCTGACCCCTGGTAGAATCCATTCTAGTAGACTCTTTGTTTCCTTGGGTAGATTATTTTAGTAAAGCACATACACATTCCCCTCAGTAATTATTCAGTGTTTTACAGAACACATTGGAAAGTGCATTAGAGAAAGAGACAGGTGACAAGATTTGGGGTGTCAGGACTGTCATTAGAATGCTTTCCAGTCACGGCTTAGCTGCTTTCACTTCCCTACATCTGGTTCCTTGACTGGAGGCTCCAGGGGTGGCACTGACTGCTTTTTCAGGTGCTTTCATCTCTACACCAGTCTGCTTAGAAGCTGATCACTGGCTCCTGCAGTCGTGGGATCTCTTCACAAGCAGAATCAAACAACGAGCACTCACCAGTTAGAAATGCAACTGAGTCCCCCTCCTTGCCCTAAAGCATGCCCAAACTGCCCCGGACAGCATGGTGGAGTCTTCCATTTGACATGGAATATTCAGTGCTTGTGTGAGGAAAAAGAATGGAAAGCATCCATTTACATCTTCTTGCTTCTCAAAATTAAACTGATCTCACAGTTAACATCCAATTAACCCTACCAGGTGAAGTAAAAGTGTTGCCTTTTTTCCTAGAAGGCCACAAGTGAGTCTTTCTGAGAGCTGTATCCTCCTCTGGACGTCAGCACATTTCCAGTGCACACTCCAGTTCCCCAGTCAGCCGGTCCACACCAAAACCTCAGAGGGCGGTCTTCTTGCACAATGACCCACAGCAGTCATGGAGCCATGGCTGTGTACCAGAAATCACACAAACCCAAGTGCTGCCTCCCCGCCTGATTTGACTAGGAGGACCAGCGTGTATGTTAGCCTGAACAGAGCCCGCTGCAGTGTTTTCCAGGGTGACTTTATCTGAGCTTCGGATAGCAGAGTCTGCTGACAGATTGCTATATTTATGTGTCTACTTGGTGACAACTGTCCACCTGATAGTGTCATCTGTTCTAGAGTTAGCATCTTCTCTGCATTTGTTCCTTCTGGTCAGCCATCGAGAGTGGCTTTATATATGCTTAGCGATCAGTATATTTACTTTGGATGTTAGGGTTTTTTTTTTTTTTATATCAGGATTCAAAATGAAACCCAACAGTTTTCAGCTTAAATCAAAAACAGGGTTTTCTTTGAGTCACACATCAGCAAATAGTATAGAACCATATGTTTGCTTTACATATAGTTATAAGTATATATGTATGCATATACCGGTTTATATGTTACATGCATTCCATGTTCATATATACAAACATAATCTTAAATCACCCATTGTTTTTCCTTCGATAGTTTTGTCACCAATACAAAATAATTTTTCATCATAAAAATGCACATCAATATGACTTATAGATAGACTAACTTCAAAAGGTTTTAAAATCCTTTAACTTTTCCTGTGGTTTTTCAAGATTTTCAAAGAATTAGAAATAATATTCTACGACTTTATTTAACCATATGTCTCTGAACTGAGTACTGTAGTCTCTCTGTCTCTGCACACTGTCCAGTTGTGGGTCTCTGGGTTAATTCCTATTAATTGCAAGAAAAAGCTTCTCTGGTGATGGTTGAGTGAGGTAATAATTTGGGGATATAGTAATATGTGATTAGAATTCATTTTTTGATATGCTTTTAAAGACTTATTATTAACTTTATTTGTGTGTATACATATGTGTGTATATATCTCATGTATGTGGCTGCCCACAGAAACCAGAAGAGATCACTGGATCACCTGAAACTGGAGTTAGAGGCATTTCTGACTGCCTAATGTGAGTACTAGGAATTGTTGGGAATCAAAATTGGGTCTTCTGGAAGACTGGCAAGTGTTTTGATCGGCCACCTCACCTCTCCAGACCTGTTCTATGATTTTTGAATCACAGGTACGTATGCTGATTGCAGATGTCTATGGTTATTTTCCATAGTCCACTTGCATAGATGATACCAAAACATCTTGTTTTCTTTTCACAAATGTTAATGAATATATAGGATAGTTGTACACTATTGCTGAGCATGGTCATTAATTTTCCAAGTGTTTGGATATGGATAATCTTTCCGTGGAACAGAACCTGCGGGAGTGTCTGGAACTGTACGTGGTAAACGCTCACCTTGAATCACCCCTTTGTCTCTCTCAGAAAGTCCTGGGTGAAAAACTTCTTCACATGGGAGAGATTAGACTTTGCATTTCTATAAAAACTAAGGCTGGAAGAAAGGAACAGGAAATGGAAGCAGAGAAAATTATTACTAAAGAGAAAAGCAAACCCTGAGTCTGTCAAAGCCATGATTGCAAAGGAAATCAACTGGGCATTCATAAGATGCTTTTTGTTCCCTAAAGATCTGAAACAAGAAAAAAGAGGGGGAGAAGTGGAAGACGAGAAGAGAATAAAGGTGGGAGGGGACGGCCATTTCCCACTCCACCATTCCACAGATGACTGCCCGCTTAGCTTACACAGAGTCTGCCTTCTCCACACACAGTGTGAGGGAAGGACAGTGCTGCCAAAGTCCACGTGAGAAAAAGCCATGGGAAGGAGAGGAAGTTCTCAAGTTCCTCATCAGTAAGCACCAAAAATAGAATTGGCTCTCTACTAACTAGACAATGACACAAATCAGTCACGCCATTCCAGAAGCACGCTGATTAACTGAGAGTTTGTTTTCTGTAAAAGCAGAACTTCTGTATCACAACAGAGAGAAAAGCAACATTCCACAATAGAATCTTAACAGAGGTATGATTTATTGTTCTTTAAGTGGCCATTTCAATCCACTATCCACTCTAAGAAACTAACATTCACAGAACTAAAAACCACATAAGCAAACAACAAAAGAACCATCAGTCTCTCTCTAGCGGGGAAGGTGGAGCTGGCTCATTATGGATGTGGGTGCGGGGTATCAAAATGGCAGATGAGGGCAGGATCTTAATGACTTACTGTGAACCCTAGTCCTAGGAAAGACCTGCCCTAGGTCTGCAGGTGAGGTGTATTGTTATTTCCAGCTTCTAAAACATTCAGCCTGGCATTTGGCTTTTGAATCATTGTGCCAAGCTATTTATGGATGCTTAATACTGTCTCAGAAAATCAACCTCTAATTCTGAAGGATCACTACAAAGAATGAAGCTATCTCAGGCCTGGGATGGGAAACTGTATTTCTCTGCTTCCATTGTCCCTGAAGATGTCCCCTGTCATCTTCCCACCAACTAAGCACGGTCATTGACAAAAATATAAAAAAATGTCTAAGCTTATAGGGCTACTGATCTATGACATAACCATCCTTGTGGTCATTGTTTGAATCTTGGTGTACTATGCTGTATTTGGCACAGAACTCAATTATTTACTCATTTACATAAATGCTGTTCTATGTAGATATTTCAAAGTAGAGCAACCTGGGACACATGAACACAGCTAGTGTAATGTGGATCAGCTGCTAGGGATGGCAGAATGTGCAGGCAATAGTCCAGTGAGGTGGTCACGGGTGTCACATGGTAGAGTATTTGTGAAAGGACTCCAGTGACAAAGCACTTTGGGAGTTAAGCTTCTCACCGTTTTCTGTCATAGCAGAACATCTGACAGACTAGGGGACAATCACTGCATGAAGGCAAAAGCTGGGGTTGGATTTAGTAATATAAAGAACCTTTTATGTCTAACATTTGACATTGATAATGTATATGGAGAGAGACACCCTGGGCTTATAAAATAGAAATTTGAATTTAAAAATATATATTATGAATATGATAGGATACAAATTAATGCAAAAATATGTTTTGCTTTCCTCATTTCATGATTTTACAAAGCATATCATTTTGTGGCATTGGGTGTTGAAGCAGAGTGAGGAAACCCTTTGGTTATGTTTCAGAAACGCTTTCACAGTATGTGTTATTACAGTGTTGAAGTTGTAGATCTAACATTAGTACTCAACCAAAAATAACTAAACATTAATATAAGTCATTGTATGAATATGTTTAGTTATCTTGTTTTGAGTAGTGAGAGCACACTTGTTAGAGTGAAAATCTGTCAATATTTGCTACTTGATATTATTTGAGTCAAGTGTCTGAGATAGTCCTGTAATCCCGATATGTAGGAATTACATGATGCCTTCATTGCTACATTTAGGTAGGTGGCCTGAGGCTTCAGCTGCGAGGTGTATGATAGGAAGATGGTATCTCAAAAGGATATGCCCACCTTCTCTCAGGCTGACTAGTAACTGTGACAAGATATCAATGCCCTGACAGAAGTACTTGGGACAGTGTTTGCTAGTCAATAATTTTCCAAGATGGTGAAGCTGCCCATGCACTCAGTGGCCTTGCCTGACAGGCCCACTCCCTCTTCTGGAAGCTTCTGTTAGGGGATTCTGAGCAGCTCTCTTCAAAGACAATCTTCCTGTTTTCTTTAGTCACAGCTCTCATGTCACTGGCCTTCAACAGTTCTAGGTAAGTCATAAAGTGCAGTATGTATGGCTGAACCACCAGAAATTACAGAATAAACAGGACCCCTCCCACAGAATGCCAAGTTCAGATTACAAGCAGAGTCACCATCCACATCAGAGAATGTTCAGGACCGTGATGGTCACGGTCACCCTTGCCTGCACCATCTTCTTCACAGCTGCAGTGTCTCGATCAGGAAACATAACATCAGGACACTGTCCAGTTAGGATGTGTAAATATTATTCTGTGCTTCTCAGCCCACTTGGCAAACACTTTCTTCTCGGTGATGAACCTGTGTCCACCGTGTGGGGCGTGTTCATGGAGAAGGTACTCATTGCATTCATCTTTTCCTTGTTCGTAGTAATGATAGGGGACTTTTCTATACCCTTCTGTCCTGGAAACAAAACAAGACAGGAGAGGAGAAGGACTGAGCCAAGGATGAGACAGGCACTTACAAGAAACCATTATGTGCCCAGTAAATGCATTTACTTACAAACCCCCATCAATGGTCTCAGTTAAAAGCTATTACAGATGAAAGCTTTTAGGAAGAAGGACCCGTTCTTAGTGCCCTGATAGATCAAATACAATTTACATATCACACTAGTTACATTCAAATGCATGTCCTGCTCTCAGAGGATGAGATGGGCTAAGATGAGACAAACCTTACAAAGCCCAGTGCTCCTCAACAGGTAAGAAAACTGGAGTTCTGCAGTGAAGATCGGGATTCATCTGTGTTCTTTATTCTTAGCAATTATAGTGCCAATGTTTGTTCATGAAGACCATGACCCAGGGTTGCATTTTAACAGTATGATTAAATAGCCTCTGAATCATATTGTGCCAATGGCTGATAGAGGAACTATATTCCACTGCCATAAGGAAGCACAAATTTGGTGATCTGATTAGCAACCCTGCCAAATCACACACTCATTTAAGAGTCAGGCAGATTAGTCACACATTAGTGAAATAAAATTCTCAGAAACTCTCATTGAGTTGAATGTTTCTCTCAGGCATCAGGGTATTTTCTTCTGTGTGAGCAAATAGCATCATTGGCTGCCCATCAAGCCCTCAAAGGGAATAGATGTGGCAGCCTTGATTTTGCAAATTAAATCACCACTAAACTTGCTCTAGATTTTCAAGCCCCAAGTCCTGAATATGCAACTGATTAAGGGGAAAGTGTTTCTTCTGACATGTGACATTAGACTGCAGTAGATATTGTTTTCTTTCTATCACTCTTAAAAGTCAGAACATGACACGCAGACAAGAATGTGTCATGTTGGCAAAAATACACCCGGAAGTAATTGTCATCTGATCTATTTCTCAGATTTATGGCATTAAAATGAATTGTGAAGTTTTGACAAGATATCAGAATTGGGGCTGCATAAAAATAATTTCCTGTGATCTTACTTGCAGTAGGTGTCATTTATCATCCCGTAGACGTGGATACTGTAACAGGCATCCATGGCCAGGATGAAGGTAAACCAGCCGGTGCTGAGGTAGGACCCAGACTGGACTCTGGAGGAACAGAAACATGTAGAATAAAGTGCACAGTGATGAGGAAGTGCGGTTAGAAACAAGCCATACTTTATCAAGAACACAGCACTGTTATCAGGGGGAACATTGAGAAACCCGACAGTCTGTCAAGGATACACATTTATTTTGAATTATCTCTGAATAATTTATGGGCACACGCTTACTCTTTCTACCTTAAGCCTCAAAGCTATGCTGGGTAGAAGAGAAGCCATATGGCAAATATCCTAAGTCAAATAATTCTGCTCCCTTCAGGTGAAAAATAATTGGTTTGGTTTTCCATAAGACACAAATTAGGGGTGTATATCAGAAGGCAGGTTTTTCTGAAAGTTGCTTAAAGCTCTGATGAGCACTGAATGATAATGATGTCTTGCTTACCTGGACACAACACATTCTTAAAGTCTCCTTAGCTTCTATTACATATTCTAAAATTGTGTTTGTGTGAATATGTACATGTGTGGGTATGTGATTTTGTGCTAGTCTCCAGCCCAACCTTGGCTTCAATGTGTAAAGTAGATACGGTGTAGGTGAACCTGGTTCACAAAAGCATCCAAATGTTTTCCTAAACTGACTTACAGGCATCAGGAGACAAGCTTCTTCTCAACTTTGGCCTCTTCGACACAGTTTACTGGATACATATAATGTGCCAGTCACTCTTATAGATGCTATAAAACAGATGTTATGGCCAATGTTTCCATCTTTATGCCCACTGGAAGATTAGATTTACATCCATTTGCTCTATAAAGTTTCTTGGGGATTGTCTCTGTGATAATGGTAACATGGGTCAGAGGGTGGGGGAGAAGTGTGAGGGTGCTGAGAGAGAACAAGGCTATGTGGACCATGGCAGGAAAAATACTTTAGGAAGACCAAATGCCCCTGGAAGTAGGCCAAAACCTGGTTTGCTGGGGGTGGTAGGTGGGAGGGCTGGGGAGCACAGCAATGGGCCTGGGGATGATTTAATAAGAGACAGTGCTGAATGCAGGGGTCTGCCAAAGGCAAATGGTCCAGGATGTGTCTCTGTATCTGTCCTTAGCCAAGCTGAGCTAATTCATTCCAAAGGTTTGATTGTCTCCTTCCTGACAGCTCTTCCCACAGAGGCAAGTGGACTGCCTCAAGTTGCCTGGTGGCAGTGCAGCAGCACTTCTCTGGCCTCAGGACTGGTGGGATTTCAGCCAGTTCATCTACCAACTAGCACATGCCCATCACCACTCTAGGTGTGGCCTCCAGCCAGGGGTCAGTACCTGTAGATATCCAAAACCCAGTACTGTAGACCTAATCCCTTAACACGATGCCCCCCAGGGTCTCAGTTAGAACCCCTCCTTCTTTCCCAATGAGTGTCAACATAGAACATGCCAAAATTCTAGGAATTACATGAACTCGCAGTGGGAGGTGATGGCTCATTTTTTAAATTTTTTTTTTAACTTGTGTGTGATTCTCAAAGAAAGGCCAATAAAACCGATCCGTAACCTCTCAGCTATCTTGTTCCTGACTCAGAACTGCTTCTGCTTAATAATCCATGTGTCTTCATCTCCCAGTACATGTTTTCCATGTGGCCCTTTGTATCTATGGGAGATTGGAACCAGGATCCCCATAGCTATTCAAATCTTTAGTTGCTCAGCCTCTGGGATAATGGAGGAACACGTGAACACATGCATTCCCCCAATGCTACAGGTCTCATCTAGGTTAATTAGAACTAACATAATCACTAGTTAAAATACTGTATAATTTAGGAACAATAAAAAGAAATCAGTCCGTTAATGATTTATATTGTTGCAATTCCCTCCACATGGTAGAAAACAGTATTTGGAGCTACAGTTAATAGAACCTAGAGATCCAGGATCTGTGGACACTGAGGGCCATGAATTCCAGAGAATGGACTACTGAGTTGTTTGTACTTTTCTATGGGATAGAACTGGTAGTGGTATAGAAGTATGGAATGTGTGCTCCATGAGTGGGAAGGGGTCACATGGAGGACAGACTACAGAACAACATTCTTAATACATGATATAGCCAGAAAGTGTTCTATATTCTAGGGTATCAAGTGTAAAAAGGATGTAACCTGTTTGTTTGAAAGCAAGATTAGAACACATGGGCGTTATAACCTAGTGTTTCCAAAATATTTTATGTGGACATTTTGTTGGTGTACTGAATTTGTATAGCCATTGTTCTTACTGGGTTATATGCTTGCTTTTCTTCTTGATTCATCTGATCTTTAACCTATTTTATATCTTTTCTAGACAGATAGAGATCACTCACATCACGGCATTTATTAGAATTGGTTGTATTTGGTTGAATGCTTATTTACATTATTTGTTTATGTTTGGGGACAAAGACTCCTCACTGTTTGTATTACAGGCTGGTATGATCTGATAGGGGGGGACACTCATAGTAAGACAATTGGTTACCATCCAACACAACACACCCAAACCCTGTGGTATAGTCAGAACATAGTGGAGTATAGGTTGTCATAAACATACCTGGTCTCACAATCCAGCTTGACCACTGATTGAAATGGGTTGCTACAGACAGTGTCCTTGTTTCTAAGTGAGAAAACTGAACTAAGTTATATCTAAAGTTACTTCTAATTTTAACATCAAGTGATTTGGGGTCACCAGAGAGTATTTTGTTTTCATTAGGCCTTAACCAGTGAGCTCTGTACCATGTTTGCATGTGTGTTGATGATATTGATGCAAGCAGACAAATCATATGATCAGTTAGGCTCAGTAGCATGATAGGCATGATGGCAATGTCTGGGAGGTAGGTGGCAAGAGGAAAGTAAACAAAGAAGTTTAGAGAGCATGACTGAGAATTTTAGAAGAGGTTGCTCTGTGTCTCTGTCTTAAACAAAACGGCTCACAGAAGATGCAAGAAAGAGTATCATGGGACCAGGGCATTGCAGACAAACTTTAATTCCTATAACAATAAATATAAATAGAAGCAAATCGTCTTTCTTTTGATGAGTTCCTTCCACTGTATCTCAGGATACATAGGGACCCAGATGATAGCCTAGTTCAGGATAAAGGAGTGTCCTTTGTGCAGTATTTGGAATGTGACGAAGCCAGAAGCCAGTAAGATCCTGCTGCCTCCTTCTGCTCCAGCCCAGTCCCTCCTAAGACTTTGACCACATGCATTCAAAGGCGAGTCCTCACAAGGACACAGGACAGAGACATCATGGTGTATATATTGTCTGTACTCTAGGGAAGGAGGGTAAGGCGTTCTAAAGTTTAGCATCTGGCCAAAGATCTTCCCACTTTACCAAATAATAACTTTAAAAAGACACATTTATGATATTCAGTTCCTTTTAGGCCTGACCTGATTCATTTCCTGGTAGACAGCCCATACTAATTAGCCCCAAAGCTTTTCACAACATTATGTGTTGTGTTTGATTTACATGGAGAGAGTACTACTGCCCTAGTGCCCTGTCCTAAAAACTGGGCTTAATTAGACAGTGACATTATTTTCCCTTAACATCTCTGGTATTTTGAGACTTGAAATGTCATGAAATTTCCTAACTATGGTACATGCTGCTGTTTTCACAAGGGCTTCTTCTGAGTTAATGTTTCTCTAAGAAGCTCAGCCTGGAATAATACAGATGCTAGCTAAACCCATGAACACTTTCAAAACAGCAGCGTGGGGATCTGAGGCCTTGGAACAGTGGCTCTTAACCTTTCCTTTAATATAGTCCCTCATGTTGTGCTGACCCCCAACCATACAATTATTTCATTGCTATTTCATAATTGTAATTTTGCTATTATTATAAACCATAATGAAAATATCTAATATGTAGGATATCTGCTATGGAGGTCATGGCCCCAGGCTGAGAATCACTGGGTAATTCATATAGGGGTGCCACTTGTAGGCCCCTGTAATGCTGTGTGCTATGTAATAACTGAGTGTTAATCAAACCTATGTAGACCTTTTAAGGTTCAATAATGGCAACTACAAAAATGAGTACTGGTATACATGGGCTTGTCCATACATCTCAACATGCAGAGATCTGGGATAGGCATCAATTGCTTTAGAAATTCTTAAGTCTCTTCTGGGACATATATGATGTTGCAACTTGTCACTCATGCTTCTAGCACCATGGACCAGTTAGCCTTTAACCATAGCAGTCTATACAATTCCCATATTTCAGGATCGATAAAAACAATTATCACCATCTACAAAGAAGCCATCATGTTTCCCACAGTGATGATAAGAGAACTGAATCCCCTGATTCAGTGCAACTGGAAAGCTTAAATGAATGTTGTGGAATAATGAGCCATGCAGGAGGAAAGAATGGCAGGATTGTTACCAGGAAGCTATCAATCACTTGTTTCCTTTGGCCAGACTCTGCATCCCTCTGCTCCCTAGTAATCAAGATACTTACAATCTGGAAACCACTAAATGGACTTGCTCATCTCTTAGAAAAATGATACTGTCAACACACCGATCCAGCACATGCTTGAAGGCATATCACTTAAAACATCTCTTTTCTAGTTTATCACTGATAAACATATAAGCTACATTACCCTTCATGTTTCCCCCATTACTTGTTACCTAAAGGCCATGGCATAAGTACATAGAACTTGTGGTCTGTCAAGCTATTATTTACTTATCTACTTTCACCAGCTTCAATATTTTTTGGCCACATCATCTTTCCTTGTCTGTTACTCTGGTTTGTCTTTTCAATTTCGGAAACACATTGTGATGCTTTTCTCTATTCTTTTCTTTCAGATAAGATCAAGAGAAGGGGCTGGTAACTCCAACATGGTGACTCTTCAAAAGAAAACTAGGTAATGTTGAATATATTATGGATTCATTCTTTGTCTCCTGGTCATCCTACACCACTGCTCCATTGACTTAGGTTTTGAATAGGAGAAGCTCAGGTTTTGGTGGGTGGGCCAGTCTTGGTGCTGTTAGCACTGTGAATGACAAAGCATGGCATGGGATGGGCAGCTTTTGTTGTTTCACATCTCTTCGACACAGGCTTCCTAAAGAAAACAGCAGATCTATCACACACGTGTGCACAAACACACACACACATACACACGCCTGGACTGGTTTAGGATAATCTCTAACTCTAAAAGACTGGGTTCTCCTTGGCAAGCATTCCCATTCTGCCCAACTCCTGTTCCCTTTGCCACCTTTTAGGTCTCTGCCAAGCACCCTAATTTGCTCTCCATTCTTCACAAGGCTACCTGAAGCCATTTGAGTTTCTAGGAAATAACCCTAGGAATCATCAAATTCAGTTAGACTAGAGCTGCAGATGTCTTGGTCTGCAATGGGGAATGTGTGGGAGAAATAGAAGGGAGTGTCATGGAAATGAGGGGTCAGAAGACTCTGTTGATGGGTTGCTTTCTGATGAGATGGTTCCTTGGGGGTCTTTGACTCAAATCTTGTGGCCTCAATTTTACTTCTTCCTGTTTCTTTCTAAAAGCCAAGCTGAGGGTACTCACAGTTAACATTTCAAAGGCATTAGAGGCATTTATCAAACCTGAAAAGGCTCAAGGCCCTCCCTATTGGTAAGCACACTATTGGCTATCTGCTATACTTAGGAGTAAAGTGGAAACTTTTTAAAAAAGAATCAATATTTCATGTCTTGTTTTAACATTATTGAACCTCAGTTCTCTAATCAATATATAATACTGACAGGATAAATAACAGGAACTTTCCAGATACCTTCCCAGGAAGAAAGAATATCTGACAGAATACAGATTATTTAATTAAAAGTATTTTTTCCTCTATTCCTTTCAAAAGAACATGAGAAATAAAATCACGTATAGACAAAGAACCTTGGCAAGGAAAACAGCATATTTCCATCGTAGTACCGTGGGATCTAATCTAATATTGTGAAGCCATCCTTTTCCAAGAAGATATAAGCCATCTGCAACTTGTATAATCTTGCTCATTATTCCATAGTCAGAATCCATGGAAATGGCAAGGAGTTTGCTGTTAACACTGAACTTTGTGCCCTCCATCAATGGGATAGGTCCAGCAAATTCTTAGGAGGGAAGCTTTTTCTTAAAATCAAGCAGCAGAGTTAAATCTTTTGAAAATGGATGTAAAACTTTCAGCTGGATAAAAACATCTCCTAGATGGTAATTCTTAAGTGAATACACCCAGTCAAGGGAATGTAAGGATGGAAAATGGAGACCATAAGAAAATGAAGAAAGCAGTTATAAATCTCAGAAGAAGACTATGCTCCCACCCCATCTGACATGGATAGCATAGTGCCCTTGCTCATCAGTAGATATGTGGAATGCAGAGATGGCAGAAAGTTTCCCCACCATATAGTTAGGAGCCTGCTGAGTAGCAGTGACTGCAATAACACTGTACAAATGAAGCATAATAAGAAATACTGTGGTCTTTTCTAAAGGTACATTTAAAAGTAAAATGTTACAGCTCAAAAGTATGATTTATGGCTGCTGTGAAAACAGAAGATGCTACTCACAAAAATTACTCTGTTCATTCATCTCAGAAATTAAAAGTTTATTTTGTTCTTACTCAGCTTTAATGTTCTTTCAGTTGGAAATGCTGGTTTCTGCAATTCCATTTGTAACAGGCCCTTAGACTTCAGCACAACTGATGCCATGTTAGAGGTATCTGGGCTTGGTGCCTAGCATGTAGGCTGCAATACTTACCCAAATGGAAGCAAACATCCAATCCATCAAAGACCTTGTCCATAGTTGCAGGATCTAGGAAAGTCCTTAAATGTACTAACCTTGCCATTTTGGCTTCTGTAGTTTTGCTTCCCACTGTTCTTGCTAACTGAAGTGTATCAATCTGGATATGGTTATTTGTGCATAAAAGGTATAGAACAGTGAGGCTTGGGGCTGCATGAATTGTGCAATGCTGCTGCCAGGCAGCAATACAAACTTCCTATTGGGTTTTAAGAGTGTCCAGGTAGGTGTCTGGTAGGATTACAGTGCAACATTCTGGAGGCCCCAGCAGAATTCTCACAGACTGAGATATGGGGATATCAGGGACTGTAGATTCTCTGGGCAATAGTGTGTGGAAAAGACAGTTGCTATGGGGTGTGGACCCTGAGATGTCCCAGAGCCCCCAGAACTTCTCTTGCCTCTGCTTCTGTTGAGGCTTCCACACCTCCACCCTATACAAGAAACTGCCAAGTCATTTGGATTTGTCCCCTTAGAAAGTGAGTCTGTTTATGGAACCTCCTACATAGAAGACGTAGGAAAGGCTGGATGTGGCCCCAATTCCAGTGTCTGAGATCTGTGCAAGACATCACCAGATCCCATGGCTTTGGTTTATGTGGTGGCCAACTCCAAGTTTCTTTATTATTGCTGTTTGTTGTGTTTCTATGTGTTTTTGTCAATTATGTTGGCTAGAAGAAAGAGAATTGGATAGGATGGGGAGTGAGCAGTCCCAATATACCACTGAAGTGTCTGTTAAAACACTCAAGCAAGGTTTTATGGGGAAGAATAGGTATGGCTTCTGACCCTTGTCTGGGAAACTGGACCTTCTGTGAAGTAAATTGGCCCTGTTTGGAGTTGGGCAGCCCAATGACAGACCTCTGGGCCCCCAGACAGTTCAGGCTCTTTATAATGCCATGACTGGATACCTGGGCCACTCTGGTCATTTTCCCTACATTGACAATGACTTCTCTGGTGCAAGAATCACCACTTTGACTTAAGACTTGTGTCTTCTCAATGGAGACCCAAGCCCTCATAGCTTAGCAGAAACACCCAAACTTCCACCGTTCATTTCTACTGCTGGAGGAAGCTGACTCCTTTTTTGTATATGCACCAGTGAGGTCCCTTGGCACACCTTGGAGAGAGGTATAGTTTCCCTGGCTGTGTTGAGTGGGTAAGGGAAGAAGTAGCTTTATATACTTCAGTCCCCTTTTCCTTTACACATACAAAGAATAGCTTTGACTATATGTTCCCTGAAAGAAACTTCCCTGGGAAAGAAAATTTCCTATCCTCTCCTTAGGGGAAGATCCTCCAGTGGGCCCACAACCCAGGGGTTCTCACTCTTCCCCTTCTATAGTTTATATCTCCTTCTGAACCAGTGGTCTGTATAATTAGAAAACTCAGAACCTACCAATCTCTGAAAACCCTTAGGCTTTTGTTAGCATTCTCCAGACAGTCTTTAACACTTACCAGCCAACCTGGGGTCATTACAATAGCTCATAGCTACCTTCTTCATGACCAAGTAATAGGACGCAGTCTGGTTTGAGAGTAGGAAAGTCACCCTCAAGTGGGGTGGGGGATGTTCTGTAGTTATACAGCTAGGTACAGTGGATTTCCCCTCTATCCAACCTGACTGGTACCCTAACACTAACAAAGGTAAGGAAGCTCTGAACAATTTCACCAAGCCCTTTTAGAAGGACTAAAGGCAACTGCCAGAAAACAAGTCTGTCTAAGATGAATGAGATAATACAATAGTCACAAGAATCACCTTCTGGGTTCCTGTACCTCTACTTGGTGTTCACAGACATGCTGGAGAACCAGTAAGAATCCACTATTGCTTTTGTAATGCAGTTGGCTCAGATAGAAACGTTAGAAGTTAGAAGGGCTTGAGACTATTAGCAAGTTCCAATTATTGATGATTGCTCAGGTTTATGATAACCGTGACTCTGTAGAAGAAATGCAGGATAAAGCATGGACCCAAGCAGTAACGGCAGCAGCACTCAGGGAGGCCAATATGAGATCCTAAAGGCAGAAGCACAGGAGGGGCTAGAGGTGGACCACTGCTTATGCTTACATGCACGAGGACACTGGGGAAATGAATGCCTAAGTCAGAAGGGGGAGGAGGAGGAGGAGGAGGACACCCCATCCGTCATTTGGGTAAACTGACAAGGCCAGACATCCATTTCACCTGAGCACGCAGGTGCCCTGAGTAACAGTAAAGAGACAAAATCTGCTAGATTTTTGGCTGACATGAGAACAGCCCATTCAGTCCTAACAGTGCTTCTTAGACCACTAATATCTCAATAGATGGGGGCTACTAGACAGACTGCCTTCTTTCTCTGGATGATCTGCAGGACAGTGGACTCAGGACAATCCTTAGTTATTCAAGAGTGTCCCTATCTCCTAATTAGGAGACTTATTACAAAATTTTTGGGCAATCATACTTTGAGAAGGCCACTGTCTATCTTACTTTTTGAATCCTTCTCATTCCCTACTCTGTGTTCTTGTGCATGCTTCCTGTTGGAGGAACACCTCCCCTACCTGACATAGTCCAACACCTGAAAATGATGCTCAAACTTCAGGATACCTGCAGGATTTGCCACAGTGGTACCCTGGGTCTGAGCTAAGAACAACCCACCAGGAATGGCCACCTGTTGAGAACCAATTGTCATCAGTAACTAAATACTGCTATCCCAGCATAAGTCAAACAGTATCCTGTGAGCCAGGAAGCCAAGCAGGGTAGTGTTAAACACATTAGCCAGCTATGGAAGGTCGGGATCCTTTTCCCTTGCCATTGTACCCTGGGAAGTCTCCTTGTTCCCTTCCCTAAAACTGGGCATCCAGGACTATCAACCAGTGCAGGGTCTCAGGAAGGTCCACAAAAGAGTAGAGGTCATCTATTCATGGTTCCTAACCCCTTCACCCTCCCGAGTCTCCTGCCACCACAGAAACAAGTATACGCAATTCTGGACTTAAAAGATACTTTGCTTTGCCTCCTACTGGCACCTATAAGCCAACCCATTTTTGCCTTTGAATGGATAGATGCCATGGGAGGATTTAAGGGCCAACTGACCTGTACTAGTTTACCATAAGGGTTAAAAAACTCTCCTAAACTTTTTGATGAGGCCTTGGGTGCTGATATTCCAACTTTCCACAAAAGCATCCAGAGAGCACCCTATTCCAATATGTGGATAATCTCCTTATAGCTTCAGTAACAGAGAAGCAGAAGAAGGCCACCAACTCAAAGGTACAAAAGGGCCTATGATATTGGGTCTCAGCAAGAAAGATCTAACTCTGTGTACCCTGTGTCACCTATCTGGAATACAACTTAAAGGTAAACAAAAGTTGTCCCAGGGCTGGCTGATCTTGGTGATCCTCTGGATCCCTATGCCCAAGTCAAAGAAATGGATATGGGAATTTTTGGAGGTGGTTGGGCAATTGCCATTATGGATCTGAGTTGTGTATCTAAGGTACTAGAGACTAGAATCAGTATCACCCAACTCTAAACCCTGACTCCACACAGAGAGCGCCTGAGGCCTTGAAGAAGGCCCTTGTCTCTTCACTGGCCCTAGCCCTCCCAGACATCTATCTCTAGGCCCTTGTATTTGTGAGTGAAGCCCAGAGTATCACAAAGAGGTCCTTGCCTAGACATTGGGACTCTGGAAGTAAACAGTGGCCTACCCATCCAAAAGACTCAGTCCCGTTTTTACTGGTTGGCCAGCTTGCTTTTGTGCAGCTGCTGTGATAACTAGGCTTAAAGAAAGAAAAAAAGCTGAAAAACTCACTTGACTTCAGGCCAGAAACTGTTCCTAACTACCTCTCACTCTGAAGCATTTCTCCTAGACCAAGTCTATATCCAATTCTGTAAAACTGAAGCCATCAACTACCAGACACTCACCCAGCAGAGGTCCTCTATGATTGTCTGACAGTGGCTGGTGTGGTCCAATTGGTCAGATCTGACCTAACAAATGTGCTGCTGCAAAAAGTAGAAGAGGTAGAGGGCAGTGATGGAGATAGTTTGCTCAAGACTGGGCAGGACATTAAAGGCCCAGTCCCTCAACCAAGGAATGTCAACACAAAAGGCTGAGCTCCTGGTGTTAACCTAGGTGCTTTGCTGGGTAGATGGCAAAGCTATCATTGTGTACACAAATAGCTGGTATGCACTTGGCACAGCCAATGTCCATGGGGTCCTGTATAGGACAGTGGGCTCTTCATCTCTGCCAAAAAGAAAATTAAAAGCAAAAAATAAATCCTGGCCCTGTTAGAGACCATATTGCTGCACAAAGAAATAGGTATTGTCCACAACAAATGTCACAAAAAAGTGGAATCCCTGTTGGCCCAAGGAAACAGAGCAATAGACTCAGCCACCTAGAAGGTGGGCTTAGAACTGGGCCGGGGATGGGGGGGGGCTTCTGCAGATCTTGGTTATCCTGCCTAAACCTAAATTTCTTCAATGCCAAAACTACACATAGGAAGAAAGCAGGGAGGGGGAGAGAGAGAGAGAGAGAGAGAGAGAGAGAGAGAGAGAGAGGCAAATGGGTGGTGGCTCTTTCTAGATGGTATGCCTGTACTTCCTGCTGCTACTGGAAAACAAATAGTCACCAAACTCAATCAGGCCACTCACCTGGGGACATTCAAAACTGGCAAATAACTCAGGTCTAGCTATGATATCACTCAGTTAGACAGTTTTGTCCAAGACATTGTGTCTAGATGCACCATTTGTGCAAACCAACCCCAAAGGAAGGAGAAGGGCCCAGAGGGAATCTGTGCCTGAGGACTGGGAAATGAACTTCATAGAAATAAAACCGATGAGTCTTGTCAGTTTTCATGGCTACTGCCTGCCGTTTTACTGCCAGATACAGTTTAGCACTCGTATCTGAATCTAACGCGATACTTTAACTACTGCCCACACCCTGCGTCCCCGCTGGCAATGGCTCCACCATGGCAGCCAAATGTAGGTTCCTAACAGGTCTGTATCACTCCACTTACCAATAAAGACTTAGGAATCAGATGTTGGGGTGAAAACCTGCTAGATCAAAGAAGCTGAGTAACACCAAGCTGATTTTTTTTTTTTTTTGGTCAGAGATCCAGCAAGAGAAGCATCTCTCCATTCATTACAAACAAACAAACAGATCGTCAATCTCTAAGGCCCCCTATCTGTGTTCCTGTCCCCTCCATTCTCTCTATGGCTAATTCCTGTCAAATAATCATTGCCCCATGATCCAAGGTTAATTTTATTAACACAGTCTTGGAGTTTCACAGTATGAACAAATATCCTTCAACAATTCTATCTGGATGGGTGGAAGCCTATTCCACCAAGGTGGAGACAACCTATGTGGTCACCAAAAAACTCTTGAAAGAGTTTATTACTAGATTTGGGTTGTCCCTATCCCTGGGGGTTGACGAAGTCCCTACCTTCACAAGCGAAACTTCCCCAAATCTGGAGAAGTTCCTAATCACTGATTGGAGACCACATTGTGCCGATAGGTTGAAGATGGATAGACAGGATGAATAGGACCTGGAAGGAGACTTAAATATGCACTTCAGACTGACAAAATTGGACCAACCTTCTACCATTTCCCCTTCCAAGGACTAATCACTCCTTATCAAGAGGATGTCACTTCATTTAAAATCATGTGTGGGAGGACCCCCCTCTCTCTAAGCTAAGACATTCATATGGCAGATTATTAACCATTCCCTCTTTGAGTCCTTGAAGGCCCAACACTTGCTCAGAGGGCCATTCATCAGGTTTTGTGAGAGGCTGTGCTTTATCTGTTCTAGCTCAGCAACCTGTGTGTATAAAGAAGCCTGGAGTCAATGTGGAAAGACCCAGATTCTGTGGTCCTTATCACCCCTACAGGGAAGGCCATCACCAGTGTCACCCCGTGGATCCACCATACCCAGCTGAAAGAGGCAACTGGGGGCAAGGAAAGACAGTTTGTCACGATCTGTGACAAACAGGTCCTCTATGTCCCTAAGAATAAGCCTGACATGACCCCTCTGACTGTGAGTGTCCTGTTTTCTCAGCTTTGTCTTCCTTTGGGAAAGACTCATAATCCCCATAACCCAAGATTCTGGGTATGAAAATTAAGAAAGGCCGAATTCAGGGAGCTTATAAACTAATTTATCCAAGGACACCAAGCCACCTTCCAGGATGATTCTATAAAATATTACATGAAGTGGCTACTGTGAGAATGGGCTGCAAGGATCAGGATCCTGGGGTTATGGGGCCACTATTGAAGGAATGGGGCTCCGGTCTACTCAGTTTGCCAACAGCCTACAGAACTTCCAAGAGCCAGGTGAATACCATGGTGCTCAGTGGGGATGTGAAATTGAGTCCTCCGGGGGTCACACTGACTCCTTCATAGTCCTACAGAAACAACCATCACAATCTACTTTTCTTTTGTTAATCTTGGGCAATGTAATCCCAATTTCTCCAGAAATTTCAGGATAAAAGTCCAGAGGGCAACAAAAGCCAGCCCCTCGGTGTTCTGGATGTTAGAAGTGAATCATTCTCAAGTAGACATAGTAAAGACTACAGGCTACGCCTAGACCCCCAAGCCCCATATCATGTTTGCATTGGAAAAATTAAACAGTGAGTTTCACTTCAAATCCTGACCATCTCAAGTAGGAATAATTTAAGCTCATTCTGTGGAGCCTCCAAGGAAAGGATCTCTGACAAATGTCATTATGATACACACTAGAGCGTTCCCTCATGCCGATTCCTGTATCCATGCACAGCATACTAATTCCAAAAATAGTGGTTAGCTGTATTTTCAGGCCTCAGAGACCATGTGGCTTGTTTGCACTAATGGCTTAACCAAGTTGCATTTTCTGAAGTGTTTTTCAGAGAGGAGGCCTCACTCCTTTGTGTCCTTTTGTATGTTATAACATAGGTGTTGACCTATAATGGAAAAGAGGACAGGGTTTGCCTAAATCTAGATTTGGGGCTTCCCTTTCACAGCAAGCTCCCTCTGTTGATGGGGCAGGCATTTCAGACTCTGCTGCAATTGGGACTTCAGCCATAATCGTGGGAGCTAAAACTTCCAGAACTCAGTGCTTACATAGACATAGGCCTGGGCCATCTTGAAAATTATATTTCCTGCCCAGAGGCTCAGGAAAACTCCTTAGTGGAGACTGTTCTTAGGAATCTCAGTACTGGACCATGCCCCTTGCATGGCACTGAGAGAAACTTGTTGGTTCTCTGCCAGCCAATTATGGGTAATTAGAGAATGCTTAGCCATAGTCAGAAATGAAGAAAAGACATGCCAAGAACCAGACAACTGGTACCAATCCTCCCTCTCCTGGTCCATTTGGCTAACTGTTCTACTTACAGCCATGGCTGATCCAGCAACCCTAACCCCCACTAAAGGACTCTGTTTGCTCAACTGCCTACTTAACTATGTGAAAGAGAGAGCAAACTCTTTTAAATTCTTAGTTCTAAGGGAACAATATAGCTCCCTGCCCTAAGATGAGTCCATGATTTCCTCATGATCCTGGAAACTTTAGGGAATGTTACAGGCCACAGGACCATAGCACAGCTGACACCATGTTAGCGGCACCACACTGACTTAAAACCCAGCACTCAGGCACCAACACCTAATCTGTCAAAGACTTAATCCATACTTCCAAGGATCTGGGAAAATCCTTAAATGTACTGATTGGCTTCTGTAGTTTGGCTTCTTGATAACCGAAGTGTGCAGACCTGGATGTGATGTTTGTGCAAAGAAAGCAATGAACAGTGAGGCTTGGGGCTGAATAATTTGGAGAAGTTTCCCCATGCAGTCGCTTGTTAGAAAAACAGATGTTATATTAGTATTTAAGGGTGTCTGTATGTTCTTTTGTGTAATTACTTCACAACACATTCACTCTTAAATAAATGTCAGAGCTCCAGAAATGGTGGGAATGAATGGTGGTCATCTACGTGGAATACTTCTTTACCACTGACCAGTTTCCAAAGCACTCACTGTGGACTGTAGCAATGGATAAACTACAGCCCCAACACTTGTCTGTTGAGCCCTCAGCCCACTGTTGTGCTTGATAATGAAAAAAGTATACATACTTAGATTTAGGTGAAGTTATAAAGATGGATGCCCCCAAAGAAATTACTCTCCTTGTAAAAAGAGAAACCAGAGTTCTTTCTCCTTCTACCACAGGAGGATTCAGTCAATAGACAGCCATTTACAAGTCAGGAAGACAACCATCACCAGACAATAACAGAACTGTTGTGTAGATCCTGAGTTTCTAGCCACCAAAAGTGTGAGAAAATGAACATGTTCATCGAGCAAGTTCTATGGTATTTGGCCTATGGGAGTGAGAGCAGACATGAACAATGGCTGTCTCTTCAAGCCATTATCTTACAAAAGAAACTCACCAGTATGTTGAACTGAACTCTTGGTCACAGTCATTTGGCCCTACTTTTTGCTGTTTTTACATATCTTTGCATGCCAGCACCTGTCTTTTATCTCATTACTAGTATGCATGTCCCCTCCTGAAATGATCTCAACTGTTTCTAATCTAGTAAATTCCAATCTGCCTTCTCTCATCCATTCGGGAAATTGCATGGAATATCTGGTATGCGTGGGGTGCTGCATTGTTTCTGGAAATGACAAGCTCTTCTGATCTCAAGTCAGGCTCACACCAGGGGAGACAGATGTGAGGACTGCTTTCAAAGTGATGACAATCAAAGAGGATATCCCCTCAGGGTGCTGTAGGGATGCTGAACAGCAAGAAACACCAGTGAGAGAAATGTGGATGATGTTTTCTCCTCCGACAGGAAGTCAGAGTTAACTGTGGGTACCAGAAAGAAAGGGGAACTGTTTCAGGACAATGGGAACCTGTGTGCCTATATCCAGGTGTAAAAATGATGGGGATACATATTGGGACTCGGTCACCTATCTACTGTGGACCTCAAAGCTCCAACAGGGTGTTTTTCCATTATAGACTGCTGGCTGGAAAGTAGATTCACAAGAAGCAAGGATTTATTTTTCTTCCTTACATTCTCTTTTGAAATATTAGTGATCTCTTAATGCTTTGTATTGCTATTTTTTCCCAAAGGAATGAAATTTATGGATCTTGAGAAAATATCCAGAAGAAAATTGGCAGAATTATGTTTTTTCTTCCTCATTAAATTCCTCATTAATTCAGAATTGAGAACAAGTGTAAACAACATATGACTAAGAATAAAAATAATTAAAACTGTGCAATGATGGATGCACTTTGTAGCGTTCAACTCTGTTATAAACTGTGTTACAAATCACAAGCAGCTTCATCAGATCTCTACGCATCTCCGGGCAGGCTCCCTTGGTACACACCTGCAGGCTCTTGTACTGTGCTGTTTATCAGAGAAATAGTTCATACATAAATACTTAATTTGCTAAAGGATTTTTTTTGTCCTGATAGAAATAAAAACAGATATTACTGCTACTTTAAGGGTAGTCATCCTCTGAGATAGTCTCTGGACCTAGAATTTTGGATCTTTATGTCCTTTTTCTCTTCCAATTAGGGAGGATTCTGGGATAAAGGATGATACAACATGAATTCAGTGTCAATCAGTAAGATGAGTCACAGGGGAAAGATGCTTGCCACAGAAGCCTTAGGAACTGAGTTCAACCTCCAGAAGAAACATAAAGGTGAAAAGAGAAAACTGACTTTATTCCATATAGTCATCCTGTGATTTCTCAGGTGCACCCACCCACACACACTCAGACATTTGTTTTACAATGAAGATTGACTTGGGTAGTAGTCTCAAGTTTTGACTTGGATGTAAAATGTCCCACACATATTCCTGTGTTCAAATTCTTGGTTCCCAGCGGGTTGGAGATGTTCTGTGTAGTTGTGGGACCTTTGGGAGCTAGGGCCTTGCTGAGGCTGTGGGTCTCTGGGGTCTAGCCTTGGCAGGTCACAGCCTAGCTACAATTCTCTTCCCATTTCTACTTTCTGGTCCCGTAAGACAAGAGCAAAAAGAAGTCTCAAACTCCTGCCATGGCCAGCATCATGTCTTCTTGGTCACAGACCATATTCCCTCAGCTGTGAGCTAGAATATACCAGCAGCACCAACCTTTGGTTGCTTTTTATCAGGTATCTGGTCCTGGTAATGAGACAAGTAGCTGAAACTGGGTCTTCCTCACTAATTGCACCTCATAAGAGAGTTGTAAGTAAGCAGCTGGATTCATGACTTGGTTCTAAATGCTTTAGAATTTCAGCCTTGGTTGTATTCAAGCAACTGCCTTATGGATTCACAATGGCAAAGAAAGGTAAATCCTCACATAAAGGTGAAGCTCCCAGATCCTCCCTAGGCCAGGCTTCCTCACAGCCATTTGGTTTTATAACTTTTTAATAAATCCCCATCTTTGGCTTGTGTCAATTGAAGGAATGTGTGAAAGACTGAGGCTGGCCTGCTTGACCTCTGAGATCTTTTCTAACACCAAGGAGTGCATCAAAGGCTGCAGGACTGATGGGGACTTCTCTCCTAACAAACCCGAAGCTTACTGGCACTTGCTCTTTGATCTGATCCCACTTTTATGTTTGGACTTAAAAACATTGCTTTACTCTAACTTACCCTTCAACTTATCTTAAAATCACGGCCTTCCTAAATTGACAGGGGCTTCAGTGTTCAGAATACTAATCATCTTTCTCTACCCCAGGCTCAGACTTCCTCTCCCTGTTAACCTGATAAGGTAATTAAAAGATGGACATGACTTTCTCTTCTAGCTTTCCTTTCAGACAGTTCTCATCAATACACATTTTTCTGCGGGACTTTTAAAAAGTAGATGGGAAGACTGTAATCATGTCCGTGTAGATCTAAAGAGATCAAAGTACCTCTCCTGCTTCCCATTTCTAGAAGAGAAATGAAATGGTTCATCTTCTTCTAGCTTTCTGTCAGAAGCAGAACTGGAGTTAGCCAAGCCTTTCCTCTGGCTACAGGAGGCGTCAGATATGAGTCTGCTCTTGGTATAGTACTCACCAACTTCTAGCTTTCTCTCAAGATGAAAAACTACATTTAAAAATGACTTTTCAATATCTAAAACTTAAACAAGGTTTAAGGGGATGACGAAAGAGTATATGACCTCAAAAAGGGGCGGGACTAAAAGTCTCACTCCCAATGCCTGGGTTCTACTGAGCTCCTCCTTCAGATGCCCAGGCTAGACTCAAAGTCAGCCAACATGGGAGGGAAATTTAAAAAGATAAATCAGGTTTGCCCTTTCTCTACTTCAAGCAGACTAAAACTCCAGCCACTTTCTTCTGAGCCAAAGCCTACAGGATTGTAGCTTTCCTGGACTATTTACATGACTCAGTATCACCATAGAGTAAGTTATTTGAAAGCAATATTTTTTAATAGGCAAAGCTAAGCAAGCTATCCCTCCATTCTCTTTGTCTTTTAAAATTGTGTTAAAGGTTCACTAAAGAAAGGGAATTAATTCACTCAGGGGTTGTTAGAGGAACAAGTGGCCCCTGGGAATTTGGTCATTTAGAGTTTGTGTCTCTGAACAGACAGAGGAGGGACAGAGGCTCTCTATCCCCCATGCCTGACACTGTCATGAATAACTTCCTTCCAAACAAGGGAGTGTCATTAGCATCATAAATCACGTGCTATGGTCCAGGCTTCTAGTTCAGGGAACCAGGAACCTGCCTGAATTCAAAGTTAACATTTACATTAAGCTATTAGAGCTGGGCACGATGTTACATAGCCATAATCTCAGCAATCCAGAGATGGAGGGGGAGGTTCAAAGCTAGCTTCCACTACATAGTGAATCCAGACCACACCAGACTGCATGAGACATGTCCCAAAACACACAAGCAAACAAGCAAGAAGAATGAAAATAAAGCAACGTGTTCACTAGTTAGACCATAATAGTTTAGGGGGTCCATTTCTTTAAAAAGACCCATACCTTTCTCCATACTTGACATGCCTGTTGGACCAAAGTTTGGAGGTCTTTCAGTGTTCCAGTTGAAGTGGGATCCATGTTTGATGGCTGTCTCTGAGTGTGAAGGGATAGAAATGGGGGTGATAGCCTGCCTTAGTATTTGCTAAGAAGCTCAGTCACTGTGAACTGGAGAAATCCCTGAATGTTTGGTAAAACTATACTGGGGAGAAGTCCTTCTGTGCATATGCTGTCTATACCACCACACCTAGAATACCTAGTATACACCTCTTTCTTACGGTCTTTTGCCCCATCACAGAATAAGAAACATCAAACACAGCCTGGAAGGGTACATCCCAGTATCTAACGGTTGGTCAGAGGAGGAGAGAAGCAGTGACTTCATCTTTCCAACAGAAGATACACTGGCCATACATCTCTGGGATCCCCTGTGTAGTACTTTTTTTGAACAAAAGTAGCCAAGAGCTATAAAGGGACTGGAATACAGAGTCACCACAGAGGATCCTGGGATAATGCTAAGAAAACAGACCACCCCTTGGAAAACACCTCTTACCTGCTAGGAGCTGCTTGAGATGTGACCTTTTTCTATCTCTTCACAGAATTTCTACACTGAACCTGCTACAGAATGCTAGGAAAAGTAACCTCCATGCCCAGCCTCCATGACTCAACCAACAGCCCAGGCCAATCTCCCCCAGCTTGTATAGTCAAATGCATCAGCCGCTGGTGACACCTGAAGCCTATTTCTAGACTCAGAAATTTTGACTAATGGGTTTATAGGGAGTGACAGAAATAGGAGCTGCTGAGCCCTGAAGGCTTCGGGAACCTGTACTTACCTTCCTCTCCCTATGCTGCTCTGTGAAGGGGCTTTGATTATGCCCTTGAATGAATGAAAAGTACACAGAGGTGAGATGCAAGGCATAAGAGTCTATATGTTGAAGATTGTTTCTCTCACTCACTATGGGCCAGATAGAGAGAACTGGGCAGTGACTCTGATCAATGAGGGTTTACACAGCTCCCCCCACATCACAGCAGCAAGACCGTTCTGTTCTGATCCCTAATCTTCCCTTCCTAATGAGAAACTCCATTTAGAGGTTGTCAGCCTACACAGTCTTACCAGTGGGCTTCATTCCTGTAGCCCTCTGTGCCCCAAGTCCATAATCTGTACCTGCTGGAGGCCTGGCCTTTACCAGTCACAGCCTTCATCTCCCTAGGGAATATGTGATAGAAGCTGTGACCATTTCACCTGTTCCCAACTCTGTCCCACCACAGATATCATAGTTAAGCCACATTTTACTGTCCTGAGGACAGAGTCTGAGTGTCAATACTTAAAAATTATTTTTAAAACCAAACAAACAAAAAACCCAGCTTCCTGGGTCCTAAGGTGTGAGGCACAGCAGCCAGGGCCTTACTGCTGCCTCATTGGTCATTAAACTGATGGTTCTATTAGACATTGGGTTCCTGTCCTATTGGTTAAATCAGCTTCTAGGGGTTAGCCCGAGAACCTAGTTACTACATTAAAACTTGTATCATTATGACAATGCAGCCCAGTTTATAAAGCTGACTTTCGGATAGATTAGAAATGTTCCCTGATGAAAGAGTACAGGTGAGCAAGGATGCTATCTATCTGAGGCCGTTGTGACTCAGATAGTCTCTGTGGGGACTCAATTTGCCAAATTGTGTTGAATCATTTTTTGGAAGACAGCCTCTCCCAAACAGAAAACTGTCATATGTCTCCCGAAGGAATTTTAACCATTTTGCTGATATTTTTCTCCTTGATAATATAGCAGAGGCTCTCCCTTATGTCTAAGGACATTCGGGGATGTCCCAGGGGCGTAAGCCAAATCAGAACCCTAAGCTCTGTCAACCTGCCATTAGCCCCTCTAACCTTTAGAATCAAGTTTTCACCTCCCTTTCTGGCCATTTGACTCATACTTCAAGAAAAATTCAGATTTTTACCTATGAGGATTGATATCTCCTCACCAGTTATGGAAAAGAATATGTAGCGACAATGGTTGGTCACATAAAGTGTGCAATAAGACAGATGAACAGGTAAACATGAGACACCCAAGCTGGGAGGTTATGACCCACACAGCTACAGCAAAAAGAGGCTACAGCCAAATCTTTGAAATCATGAGCCAACTGTCCATTGAACTGATGGACAGCATCTCAGATCTTGATCTTGGAAAAAGAGAGGTACCATGTATAGCACTTCAGAGCTGAGGGCTTGGGCCTTTCTAGGGCTCCCAGCCTCAGCTGCCACCATCAATGCTCATTGCTGTGGCCTCCGTTTTTACACTCAAGGTCAGGGGTGACATCTGCAGGCTAACTTCCCAAAGGAAAATCCTCTCCTGTTTTTCTCACTGTAGAACATGCTTTCAGACTGGTCCATCACAGATAGTCATCTCATTCATCAGAAGGCCATCTTATGCTTTTAAATGTGTCACTCTGAGTAACCCTGACTTTAGAAGCAGAGGCCATTCAGTCAGACCACAGCACTCTGTGACTAGCATACCCATAGTAGGACTGATACATTCAGGATGGATTCATCCAGAGGCTTACTGTAGGAGAAGAAATGATACATGCTCATCCTAGGATGTGAGTGCTGGCCCTCCTGCCTCTGCCTAAAGAATAAATGGAAATAGCAACCAATACAGCCCAGGTATGTCAGATAGGAGATGGCACCACTTGTTGCACATCAGTTTACCTTCTCAATTCATTAACCTACTTGATTAAATGCATCACATCCTTTAGAATTTGATGAGCCCTTGAGTTATCCTGCATCCAAGCCCTTCATGCTTCATTTGACCATGTCACTTCTTCTTAGGTGTTATGTATTATCTTGCATCTGTTTTTTCCTTACTTGCTTCTCACTATGGATTTTAACATCTTGGTGACAAGGAAGCCAGCAGGGTCTCAGAGTAGCACCTAAACCACTGTGATTCATCACTGGATCACCTGTAATGAGGGGAAGGAGGTAGCTGCTGGGCAGGGACAGAAGTAACAGGGCCCAGGACCCATCATCATTCCCCAAGACATCTCCTTGCAGCCTTTGTTTACTCTTTAAAAAGCAAAACAGTGAGGCAAGGAAGATAGACCCAAATTTAATTCCCATAATCCAGGTAAGAAAAAGCTGGTGTTGTGGTATATGTTTGTAATTCCAGTTCTGGGAGGCAGAGTCAGGCAAGTCCACATGACCTGCTGGTTAGCAAGCCTTGCTAATTTCCGGGCCAATGAGAGAGCTTGTATCAAAAAGAAAAAAGGTAGAGATCACCTGATGAACAACACGTGAGATTGCCCTCTGGTTTATACACACACACACACACACACACACACACACACACACACACACACACACACACACATGTCACAAAATGTAAAGTGGGAATGATAGGAAATTTATTTTTAAGGAATGAAGAACATTCAAGCATTGTTCTGAGAATATAGATGTTTTCTGATTTCTCCAGCCAGTGTTTGTCTGTAGTCACAGGTGACTATTGTGGAAACAGCCTCCATGAATTTCCAGGTGAGGTATTGGAACTGAGAAACTACATGCTGTGTTAGACACAAAATCAATACTGTGTGAAGCCGCTGCAACAGCATGTCCCAGCTCTCTCCTGCATCAAGTCTTTCAAGACACAACAAGAAAGTAAAAAAATTCTCTAATCAAGACAAAGGAGTTTTTTTTTTTGTTTTTTTGTTTTGTTTTGTTTTGGTTTTTTTTTTTTTTTTTTTTTTTTTTTTTTTTTTTTTTTTTTTTTTTTTTTTTTTTTTTTTTTTTTTTTTTTTTTTTTTTTTTTTTTGCTTTGCAATCCTTATGAAACTCAAAAGAATTAAGATGGTTAAAATATTGAAGTCATGCAAAATTTAATTTCACATTATAGCCTTACATGGAAACATAATTTAATCTTTTCTATTTGGTACACATTGAAAAGATATCAGTTTTTAATAAGTATGTTAAACATGGATTTAGATCTGTTAATCAGAAGGCTCTGTAGATGGACAGATGAGTGGCTGAATAGATGTATGGATGGAGGGGTAGGAAATTGGGTGTGTGGGTGGGTGGAAGGATAGATGGATGGATGAATGGGTAAATGTGTGAGTGGATGGATGGGTGGGTGGATGGGTGTATATATGGGGGTGGTAGTGGATGGATGGAGGGTGGGGTAGATGAGTAGATAAATGGGTGGATGAGTGGATGGGTGGGTAGATGGGTGTGTGGAGGGGGTGAAGGGATGGATACGTGGGTATATTATGGGGGTGGGGTGGATGGGTGGGTGGAGGGTCTGGATGGTTAGATGGATGGGTAGATGGATGAATACAGTGAGATGAATGAGCTTCCACAGAGAAAGGAGATGCCTCGATCAAGTACCCAGAATAAAAGAGAGCTGAAAACTTGATTTCTTAGACTAATTACAGGGGCCACACACAAGGCTGATAGATTATGGAGTTCTGCTCTGAATTGTATCCTTGGAATAGCTCTATTACATCATCCATGAAACTATACCAGGTTCATATTTTTGGTATCCATTACACTATAGTGGGTAACTGGAATTATGTGGAATCCCAACAGCTTTTTCCAGTTGTCTTGAAAGAAACACATCTAGTATTTGGCCAGACAATTGCTTTGTATGCTGCTTGTATGCTCATATTTCAGACACAGGTTATCCGTAATTTCTGTCTGCCCAGCATATGAAGAAATAAAGTGCACTTTAATAACTTGTTCCTTGTGATCCCTTTGAATCCAAATATGTTAGTGTTCACATTTACATATCATCAAATGTCAAGGTCATTATTACACCTTGTTGGGTATTTTTCTCAATCTAATCCACACTTCTCATTTCAGAAGCACATTTGTTGCACAAAGACAGGATGAACACACATCTGAATTTACTGAACCAGCACATTGCACACTTAGTAAACACCCAGTCCATGACAAGGTGCTGGGGCACAGGTGGGCCCCGAGCTCTTCAGCTTGAAGTGACTCCTGCAAAAGGAAAGCAAGCCCATGGACCTTCTTTGTGTGCTTCTATGCCAAGGCCCTTGGACGATCTATGAATCTGCAATAAAGCTTCTATGATCTGAGGGAAATTGTTTTCAAAAGTGGTATGATCAGCCCAACTCTCTCCACGAAGACCAAAAATGTCCAATGCCTTTGCAACCATGATTCAAAGAAGGTGTGTTAAGAGCAGGATCGATACTCCTCAAGCCTGTTCTTGGGGTGTTGGAGCCCACAGCCCTCTGCCTCTGTTGCTTCTTCACTCAGCCTTCACACTTGACCCTTCACTTACTTTACAGTCTCGGAGACTGTGTGCCCATGGAGAAGCTGCATCTCCTGCCTGGGATTCTACCTCTTTCTGCCGCCTCTCTGCCCTGGCTTTGATGTTCTCTGCTCTTAAGTGACATGAGTGACAAGAGCAGGAGTTACTGCCTCTGAGCTGAGTGGCTGTGTGCACCTTTAAGCCCCCAGAGTAGCAAGCATCAGAGTTTTACCCTCATGAGGACAAGTGAGGATGTTTAGAGCCTTACCATAAGAAAATAAAGCTAACTGGGGGATTTAATTACAAAGCTTACTTACTAACAACTACCTAGCACTCTGTTTGGTCCCCCTTTCTCTCTCTGGGCTTCTTTCTTTCTTTCTTTCTTTCTTTCTTTCTTTCTTTCTTTCTTTCTTTGCCTTGGTGTTTGCCTGAAACTGGGAACTGGAACTACAGACAGCTGTGAGCTGCCATGTATGTGCTAGGAATCAAACTCAGGTCTTCTGGAAGAGCAGTCAGTGCTCTTAACTGCTAAGCCATCTCTCCAGCCCATCTCTGGGCTACTTTATAGAAATATTTTATATTTAGAGAGTGAAATCCTGTAGCCATTGATATGCGGCATGTCTTGTTCTTGAGCCCAGAACAACAGAAGGCGTTTCTACCAAATCTTCCCAACCCAACATCATGGAGATGCAGGACTGTAGAAAGAGACCAAGTGAATAGAGGCAAAACAATGACAGTACAATTCCAGCATGTTGCAGACTTAACAGCCTCCAGTGACAACTAATACTGGCATTAGAGCAGAAGGCCCTCCTCATCGGCAGGTGGCTCCATTCCGGGGGTACATGGCTGATTCACACAAGGAAGGCAGTTGTGTCACCATTTGACAAGTGCCTGAGGTAGAATCCAAGCCAATGGCATACTGCTAGGTGTTACACATGAAGGAAGAGCAGGCAGAGTTGAGAAATAAGATTAACAAAGGTGAATCTCTTGACTGATGGACTGGCTGCCCAGCGTCTTCTTCTGAGGCTAGGTCAGGGGTTTTCACAGACCAGCCTTGGAAAAAATGTTCTCTGGCAGACTGTGCTGATACCATTTTCTTTGTTTTTAAAATTATTCTGGATATTTTAGCAAATAAAATTAAGATATAAAGGTGGTGAGATGGCTCAGTAGGTAAAAGAACTTGGTGCCAAGCCTGACACTGTAAGTTTGATCCCTAGAACATACGTGGTGAGAGATCAGATTTTAGCAAGTTATCCTAGGACATCCATACACTCACAATGGCAGGTGCACACACACACACACACACACACACACACACACACACACACACACACACACATCTTTGCAGAAGCACACAAAATGGCTAAGTAATAATAAAGAACTAAAACATGAAAAATTTTAACAATGAAAAGAAAATCAGACATGTCCAACTCATGGTCCACGGCCACATGTGACTGAGGACAGCTATGAATATGACCCAACATGAAACTGTAAACTTACTTTAAAAATTATGAGATTTTTTCCTTTAGAATTTGTTTTCTTTCTAAAATTGAACTGAGCATGAACTTTGTAGGTGACAATACTGTGTCACTGTGTCAGAAGGTTATGTGTGATTGCCGAGTGAAATAATTATTTAGAAACAGAACAAGAAGAGTTGGGAGAGCCGGCTCAGCGGTGAAGAACACTCTTACAGAAGACTTGGCCTTGATTCCTTGCTCACACATAGCAGTTCATGTCCTTCTGTGACCCTAGCACTAGGGGATCTGAAGTCTTCTATTGACCACCACAGGCATCAGGTATACATGCACACAGATAAAACATCCATACACATAAAATTATAACATTAAAATAGCATAGAAGAATACAAAACATTATTAGGACAAGAAAGTATGACAAAATGTTTGAAGGCAAAAATATTTCTAAAAAATATTTATAAAAATGGATTGGAATAAAAAATATACTTTTAAAATGATGCCAGTGTTCAAGATGACCAACCTTGTTACCACACAAGCCTAGAACTAGGGTTATAAGTTGGCCTACCTCAACACCCACCTCATCTATGTACTGCTGGAGCATGTGACAGGGTTGGACTTGCATGTTCAAAGCTGCAAGATCTTCATAACACAAGGTGACAACAGGATATCTAAGAAGAATCCCAGTATCAAGGGTGTAGCAGAACCTAGAGGCCTCGAACCAGACCAATGACTCATTGCAATGAACACTTACAAATAAAGATGTATGGACTAAAGGGTGTACTGTGTGACTCACTCTACCTCAATACAGCTTTCATGTCTCTCTGTGTATTTGTGTTAGTTGTTTTTATTTTTGTTTTTTTGTTTTGGGGGTAAGTTGCAAAGGTGGGAAGAGTAAATAAAGAGACAGGGAGATGGATGGGATCTGGATCCATGATGTAAAATGCACAAAGAATCAATTAAAAAAAAAAACGAAAACAAAACAAAAATTGATGCCAACGTAAAACATAATTCTCACTTGTAAGAATTTATTCTGAGCCAAATACAAGTGACCAGGGCCAGGGAACACAGACTCAGGTTCCCACAAATAACATGTTCTAGTGGAGAAATTGTTTCATAAACTTTTATAATCAAATATTAAAAGAAAATAATAAATTAAACTATTAGCTGCATGAATTGTTAAAAAATGGTGGGTGGGAAGGTTATAAGAAAGTGGAAAAGTGTCTCAATAGGCCTGAAATGCTATCTGATGACATTAACTTTGGAGTTGATGGAAGTAATGGTCTGTAATACACACCAAAATGTTTACTTTATAGTTGAAAGAATGGTGGTAGACCAGACAAAGACATAGGCAACAAACAACTGTTAGAATGACTGAACATTGTCTAAAATAATTAGGGTCCAGTCTTGTCTTGTTCCAGACTTTAGTGGATTCACTTTGAGTTTCTCTTTGTTTAATTTTATGTTGGCAGTTGGCCTGATACATATTGTTTTTATTATGTATAGGTATGTTCCTTGTATCGCTGATCTCTCCAAGACCTTCATCATGAAGGAGTATTTGATCAAAGGCTTTTTCAGCCAAAATTATACAATGAAAAGAGAAAGCATCTTCAACAAATGGTGCTGGCATAACTGGAGGTCAACATGTATAAGAATGCAAATAGATCCACACTTATCACCCTGCCAAAACTCAAATCGAAGTGGCTCAAAGGCCTCAACATAAATCCAGTTACACTGAACCTAACAGAAGAGAAAGTAGGAAGTAGCCTTAAACACATTGGCACAGAAAACTATTCTCAGAATATAATACCATCAGAACAGACACTGAGATTGACAGTTAATAAATGGTTTCTCCTGAAACTGAGAAGCTTCTATAAGGCAAAGTCAATAAGACAAAATGGAAGCCTACAGAATGGGAAAAGATCTTCACCAACCCTACATCTGACAGAGTACTGATCTTCAAAATATATAAAGAACTCAAGAAACTAGACATCAAAATAACAAATAATTCAATTAAAAATGGGTACAGATTTAAACAGAGAATTCTAAATAGAAGACTCTCAAATGCCCAAAATTCACTTAAGGAATTGCTCAACATCCTTAGTCATAGGGCAATGCAAATCAAAATGACCACTCTGAGACTCCATCTTACACCTGTCAGAATGGCTAAGATCAAAAAGACTGATAATAGCTTATGTTGGAGGGAGTATGGAGCAAGGGGAACACTCCTTCACTGCTTGTGGGAGTGTAAACTTGTCCAGCCACTTTGGAAATCAATATGGCGATTTCTCAGAAAACTAAGCATCAATCTACTTCAAAACCCAGTTATACTAGTCTTGGGCATATACCCAAAGGATGCTCAATCATACCATAAGGACATTTGTTCAACTATGTTCATAACAGCACTATTTGTAATAGCCATAACCTAGAAACAACCTAGATGTCCCTCAACCAGATAATGTATAAAGAAAATGTACATTGACATAATGAAGTATTACTCAGCTGTTAAAAAAAGAAACCCTCAGAAAATTTGCAGGCAAATTGATAAAATTAGGGGAAAAAAAATCATTGAGTGAAGTAACCCAAACAAAAAAAGATAAATGTGGTATGTACTCACTCATAAGTAGTAATTAGGAGTAAAGTGCAGGATATCCAGCTTACAATCCACAGCCCCAGAAAGGCTGGGTAACAAAGAAGGCCCAAGAAGAAATGCAGGGATCTCCCTAAGAAGGGGAAGTAGAAGAGGTCTTCCTTGTAAACTGGGATATTACCCCAGTGGGGGGATGGGAACTTGAGGGAGCAGGTTGGGGAGACTGGGTGTGGGAAGTCAGTTGGGGCTGGCAGGAGGCAGGGAATAAAGAAAGAGAGGGCTTGATGGGGGTGGGCAGCATTGCGAGGTTAGAGAAACCTGGTGCCAGGGAAATGCCCAGGACTCCACAGTGATGACTAGCTAAGACTCCTAGCAATAGTGAAGAGGCTGACTGAACTGGCCATCTACTGTGCTCAGATTGGTGACTACCTTAATTGTCATCAGAGAGCCTTTATCCAGTAACTGATGGAAGCAGATGCAGAGATCTCATTCCCTGGCACCCATGTACCCAGAGACTCTGGAATGTCCTGGTGGAAGTGCCACCTCAACTCCCCTCCTTCATGTTCTCTCTGAAAACCTGCCAAACATCGTTCCTCCCCCAGAGATGCTCAGGGCCACTCCCACAGGGTACTTAAACTATACTCCAACAAACAGATTCATGGATTTTCAGTCTCTCTTCTACATCTACTTCCTGGAGGGGAGGGTGAGAAAATCATCCAGGAGTGCTTTACCCATTAAACCCAGACTTTTTCTTTATTCAGTTTGATTTGGTCTGATTTGAATTGCTATATCATCAGAGAGTCTTATCAGGGGCAGAAACTTTATGATATCCACAGCCAAGCTGAGCACTGACAGTCCTCCTGAAGGAAAGGAGAAGGGATTGCAGGATTGGGTGGTCAAGGTCATGACAGGGGAACCTACAGAGACAGCTGACCTGAGCTCATGGGACCACCTGAACTCTAGACCAAAAGAAAGGAGCCTGAATGGGACTGGCCTCGGTCCTCTGCTTGTGACAGTTGTGTATGGAGCTTGGTCTGTTTGTAAAACTCCTAGCTGTGAGATCAGGACCTGTTTCTGGCATTTAGCTGGCTTTTGACAACCTGTTCCCAATGCTGGATTACCTCACCCAGCCTTGATGCATGGAGAGGAGCTTTGGTCCTACCTCAACTTGATGTTCAAGGCCGTGGGAGGCCTGCCTCTTTCTGAATAGAGATGGAGGAGGAGTGGATGAGAATTTGGGGTGGGGAAGGAGGGTAAGAGGAGGAGAAATAAAAGGACATGAGGGAGGGGAACTATGGTTGATATGTAAAACAAATTTTTGAAAGTTAATAAAATAAAAACAGAAAAGAAAAAGGTGGGCATGATGGGCAGCATGCACTTGTAATCATAATGAGGATAAGACAGGAGACATTCAGCAGGGACCCCAGGGACCTCTGAGGGGCTGGCCTAGCCTATGCAGCTAAGCTCTCAGCCAATGAGAAGCCCTGTCTTATACAAAAGGTGAAATGTGCCTGAGAAATAACAGCTGACTTTGTCCTCTGACCTCCATTTGCATGTATGTGAAGTCTCTCTCTCTCTCTCTCTCTCTCTCTCTCTCTCTCTCTCTCTCTCTGTCTGTCTCTCTCTCTCTCATACACACACACACACACACACACTCAGACATACACACATGTACACACACAGTCACATACACAGACACATATACACTCACACACACAGACATATACACATGTACACGCAGTCTCATATACACACGCTCACATAGTCTCACACACACATATACATAGACACACACACACTCTTTCATACACACACACTCAAATACACATGTACACACACAGTCACACACTCATACGTGCAAGTGCAAACACACACACAGAGATTCTTAAAATGTATTGTCTTTCTCCTCACAAAATTGCAGACTCTGAGATTCTTTTGTCCAGCTCATGTGTTATCCTTAGGATCTGCAAGAATACCTGTAACACAGTAGAGGCTCAATGCATAAATATTTGTTGATTGAGTAAATAACATTCTCACTAGTTGCATCTATTTATTCTAAGTGTTTCCCAAACTTGTCAGACACTGTGACTTGTTCATTTCATGAGTGACTGCTTTCTTTCCCAGGGGCATTTTCACACCTCAGGTTCTTTGCTTAGCAATGTCTCATTTGTCTCAGGCTGGACTTGGTATTTTTGTCATGAAATGGTACTTTATAGGAAGCATGGTCCTTAAAGTTTTGGCTCAAATGTTGTATTTTATTCAGAGTCCATCCTTTGCTTGTGAAGACTGCCCTTTGCTTGATTCATCTTAGTTTGTTGAGAAGAGACAAGCTGGCTGCCAGGGTCAGTAAGACAATGTGATATGGTTTGGTTTGAGGGTCACAGGGTCATAGTGTCTGCATATCTGCTTGGTCAGAAACAGACACGGCTTAAGCCGGGCAGCCTTTCCCCTCACAGAGATTCTAAAATAAGAGTGTGGTGGGAGACACATGTGTGTTGAAATTATACCTGCTCTCCTCCTTGATTTTGGATGTTTTGGACCAAGGAAGAGGAAAACTGTGGTATCAATATGCAATAAGTCAACTTCCTGAATCTGGATCTGTCAGAGCATTTGACATTTTTTTCCCTGGCTCCTGATCTAAGATTTTCAAAACCCTGTTAGTTTCCAGATCATTCCTAGTGTTTGTATGTCAATGTGTTGACACTGGTCATCTCTCTGGGTCCTTCCATAGGGAACCCTGTGATTTAAAAGGGTTGGAATTCCCATATCACAGAAGGGAGACTGAGTTTAGTCACTAGTACACAGGATGATCCATCAGCTATCCACAGTAGAATGAACACTAAGCCACACAAAGAATTCTGAGAGATTTTCAGAAGTTCCCGGAGCCAGCTTCCATTTCCCTTGTTGTCTGCATCACTGCCATTTGGCCATCACTGACTTGTCTTCTTTTTAATGAGCTGGTAGTGAAATGTTTTCAGAGCCAGCCATTTAAGAACATTCTCAATCCCGGAGAAGAGAAGTTCAATTCTTCCCTGGGTCCTCATACAAGAGCTTCAAACCCTGGGGATTTACAGGGTTCCTGGAATCACAGAGTTAGTAGCACAAGAGGCTCTGACTTGCCATTGGTAGCTGAGGCTCTGGATGAGGACTTGTAGCAGGGGAGCATTAACCCTGGGTAGTGTTTGGATGGGATGGAATAATGGGATATTCTGTTTGTAACACAGAACTGGCAGTTTTTGTAGGGAAAAAAATCATCATATATTTGATGTTAGAAAACATGCAAATTCAGAGTTGCAAGTTTTTCTCTCAGATGCCTCTCAGGAATCTGTTACCTGGAGCAAGCCCTTCTTTTATCTGTACACAAAACAGGGTGTGTGTGACATGACAGCTTAGGCCCTGATCATAATTGGGGCTTTGCTCGCAAATTAATCTCTAGTTCAGGAAGCAGAGGGAAAAAGAAGCCAGATGAGATTCTATAGCTAGAACATGGAGTGTTTCAGGCGGGAACAAGGGAAGCCTGGGTAGTTACTCCTAATTAGCATAAGACCATGCTTCATTAGAACACAGCAGAAGCTCACTGGAACATGAATTGCCTAAAAATCCCAAGGTGAGCTCAACCCTGGGCACAGGGCTATAGGAAGGACTGAACGGCCCAGTCACAAATCAAGGTCATTAAGACAGATGACAAAAACGTCGGAGAAATACATTAATGCATTAATTCACATGCTAATTATTTTTATGACACAATGAGATTCTTCTGGAAGCCAGTGATTTATAAGTAAGGAGGATAAGGCTGTTCAGTGTGCCAGGCAATTCATACAGGGCCGACAGGTAACCAGTAGTTGAGAAAAATATGAGTTTGTCCTTCTTTGGGGCTATTGGAGAAGATGTTTAGCAGACTGTAGTATTTCTGGATATTTAAGTGTGCATAGGAGCTTGCCTATTGTGTGAAGAAAAATTGACTATCCCTAGCAGAACAAGATGTTGAGTGAAAAAGACAGATCCTGGGACAAATCAGAAAGGATACCATTTACGTAAATGGAAGAAATTCACAAAACAAGACTGGTCCTGAAGGCATTTGTGAAAAAGAATGAGGAATTAAACTCTGGGACATTCAGAGGATAATAAGGAGTCTCAGCAGTGCACTACCAAGCATAGAAGACCAAGCTGCAGGAAACAAGGGTTTTTAAATGCTGTAGGCAAACCTGTAGGATATTTTCTTGATTAACTATTGATGTGGGTGGGTCCAGCCCATTGTGGGAGGTACCAACCCTGACCAGGTGGTCCTGGGTTGTTTGAGAAAGTAAGGTGAGGAAGCCATGAGAAGCTAGTCAGTAAGGAGTACTCCTCTATGGTCTCCAGTTCAGCTCCTGCCTCCAGGATCCTATCTTGGAGTATCTGAGGAGTATCTGCCATACTCTCTAAGTGATGGATGGAGTGTGATCTGAGAGTTAAAACATGAAACAGATCTATTGCTGCCCCAGTTGCTTTTACTCATGATGTTTTATCACAGCAATTGGAACCTGGCTCAGACATTTGGCCTTGCATGTCCCAAGTGGCTTGTGCTCAGTCTAACACCTGTTATTATAAGATGTTTTACACACACACATGAAGGTCCGTGTGTCCATAGATCCATATAGACCATGACACTCCTCTCTAGGCTCTCTGGAGGAACTGATTCTTTAGATTTTATTTGTCACTTTTTTTTTTAAAGTTTAATCCCACTATCCACAAATGAGTTTACAACCAATATGCTATCTGGCTTTTTAAGCTTTTCATCTTTACCTAAATGGCATCTTTTCCTATTGCTCCCAGGATCTGTCTTTTTCATTTAACATCTTATTTGTGAGATTCCTCTCTGTTGGATGGTCACTATGTTCTCCACTGCATTCTTGTATACCCCACCCTAGCAGAAGGTAGGCATGGATGCATGATAATATCTTTGCCCATTCTTTCATCACTCACTATTTAAAGTTTCCAGGTCTTTTCGCTCTTGTAAATAATACAGCTATGAACATTCACACACCTGTGCAGGCTTCCTCTAGAGAAATGTCTAGAAGTAGAAGTGTTAGGCAGAGAGGTGAGATAATTGTTTCTGAGAGATGGAGACCAATTTACACTCTGATCAGCAGCATATGCAAACTCCTGCTGCTCTTCACCTTCAGTAATATGTGGAATATTTTCAGATTTGAGACTTTTTGCCAGTCTGCTGGGTATAGAATGATCTTTAATTTTGGACTGAATTTGCATTGGCAATGCAAATGAGGTTGAGAATCTTCTACATGTTTATTAGCTATTCCCTCCCTTCTCTGAAATGCCAGTTCAGCTTATTTTTTTTCCAATGGATTGTTAGTCCTTTCCTTACTAACTGTCTTTAGTAGGAACACTTTACACCGCCTCCATTTCTGTGTATTATAAATATCTTCTCTCACTGTGACTTTGTCTTTTTTTTCCTCTCTGAAACTATAGATTTTTAACTGAGATTTGGTCAATTAATCAAATTGATTAAATAAAATTAAAGATATTGTTATTAATAACTAAGAGCAAGCTTATGTAGCAACATATTCCTTTAGTGCATAGAGGTTTGCTTTTCAGAAATGCATCTATAATCGATACTAAATTAAAGATTTTAAAATGATGTTGTTTGTAACTGGCATCTAATCACTGTCCAAATCAGTGTATGATGCAGTTTCCATATATACATTGTGTATGTTGTCTTTCATTTTAAGAATGTTGCCTTTTGCTTTTCTTCAAACTCAAAGCTTCTACTGTACCAACCTCCTGTAACTAACAATTTACAAGCAAAATGGTGTGGAATCTCAGGTTCACTCTGGGGAGGTCTCAGGTTCACTTTTGTGTCTTTCCTCCTTCCTGGTCCCTCAAATTCATCTGCTCAGATGCATTTTTTCATCCACCCTCAGATAATCATGATTTCTTGCTGTATGCACTCACACTTGCCTACACACACGCACAAGCCTGTTACCCCTTTCTTCTCTTGAACTCATTTCCATTTCTGCCCCTCCACTGAAGTGTTCACTCCCCATGTCTCCCCAACTGGCCTTGCCAGTCTTTTCCTGCCAGTTTGTCTGTAGGTAGCTAGGCTCCTCTTCTCAGTTTTCTCTTTTCTGAAGCTCCTCACCCTCCCTCTTTGCAAAGTAATGCTACTCTTTAGCGTCTGAAATGTTGTCTCCCCTACCCTAGGCTTCTCTGCTTCCTGTCTTCAAAGACGGGCTTCAGTGGTTCTTCCCTGGGACTAGGCTTGAACCCTAGTTGGGTCACTGGCTAGTTGCTGCAATCTTGAGAGGAAAGACTAAGAACCCATGTCATCCAGTGTTTTGCAGATGGTAACAGCTCTCTCAAGTTAAATGGTCTTAAGGTTCAACATAACAATGTTTGAGTGTCACACTAGCACATAGTAGGAATGCTGCACAAGTTAACGTCACGAAAACCTTCTGGAGGTCTAGCCCCAGATAGGATTTCTTTCAGAGCCCCTGGATGATGTGCTTCTTCACCAGAGGGGAATATTTCTACTATCATCTCTTCTCAGGAATCAACCTTAGAACAATTCCTTTTCAATACATCTTTATTGGCACAGCAATGGCTCGACATGACAGGACATGATAGCACGACAATGTAACAATGAAGGCATAGGGCTTATATACCCCAACCAGGCCGGTCCCCTGACAAGGCCAGGGTTGCTAGGTGACTGAGTAAACAATGAAGGGGACCTTGTTGCTCTTTGATCTCCTAAAGCACCTTCTCTGGGGAAGATTTTTGTGAAGGCTTAATTTTCATCCCTAAACTTTCAAGGTGCAAGGAAACTTTAGAATGCTTTTTAGATTAGTTAGCTCCAGAAAGCTCTCTTATCAGTAGGAGTGGCGACTTTATGGCATATTAGTGAGTTATCTTGTCTATGGCTGCCCTTGGATGCCTGAGAAAATTTTTAAATGAGTTACTTGTATGTGTATTAGTAAGGGTAATAATAGGGAAGTCAGAGTCTGCTCTGGGCAGGGGGAATAAAGGCCTGGAAGATCCTATCTGTTTTCATACCAGGATAGGAGGATATATATCCATAAATTCCAAGGGAATAACAGATAGAGGGGACCACACTTATACACAGAAATCCTCTGTAGGAAGAGGTCAGCACCTGTAAGAACCATGAGCACCAAGACTCCTTGAGATCTTGGCTTTACCTCCATCAGGTCCCTTGACTTTGATGGGTCAGCGTTGTTGGTACCAAACAGTTCCCACTTTGTATCTCTGTGGATCTCAGAATACTGTGTGTTCCTTACCTTCCAACTTAGCAACTTCTCTCTTAATATTCTTTTTTAACTCTGAATAACTTCTATTGCTTTCTTAGCCAATAGTTTGAATATTTTTACTCTTTAATTATATCTTTTGAACCAAGACTCATGTCCTAATTTCTTTATTGATCTGAAGATAATGACACACTTCTTCTAAATTACCTTGCTCATTGCATTTAATTCTTACTAGTGATCCAGTAATGTCCTAAAAAACACTAGAAATAAGGAGAAAAAAGAATCAAAAGCAGTGGACTTAACTCTTCATTTATCTGACAGAGAAGACTTTGTGTATGGATGGTATCTTGGCCTGTGTGCATTGTGAGCATTTTGTAGATGGCCATTTTCAGGAAAGTGTTTAGCAAAATGGCATCTGGAAAAATACATTAGATAAATGGCTTATGAAGTAGTGTTCTAATCCAATTATTAAAACCAATCCATATTCATAAGTTAAAGGCTGGCAAAAATATTGCTTTGGTGCGTTTATTTTATAACATTGATGTGTTCTACAATGTACCAGACTGACATCTTCAAATCCCAGTTCAGTAGAGTCAGCACAGTGAAGCACCCACAAGGTCAGAACCGATGGACACACTTGAGGCAGACAGACATGTCCTCAGATCCAAGACTGTTTGCAGGGGAAGGAGGAGGGGAAAGTGAAGAACCATTCTGTGAACGAACTAGTGCTTATGTTTCTAGTTCCTGACAAGACGCATGTACCCAGAGATGGCTGGGATGAATATGGGGGTGAGGCTGACATATGACATCACTGGAGATAGGGGAAGGTGATACTATTTTTAGACTGTGTTTGCTCAGTCAGACATCCAGGTTGCTGTAACAATATGTCTTATGAACAACAGCTACTTATTTCTCATAGATCTGTTGCTGGAAGTCTATGTGCCTGATCTCTGTGTTTTGGTGAAGGCTTTCATCAGTGTGTATAGTCCTGATTTCTTGTGTTATACTTCAGTGTCCTGAAGTGTTAAGAAGAAAAAAGAAAGCAAACTTTCTCTTCATTCCAAGGATATTAATCTCTCTCAAAACGGCTGGAGCCCATCTAATCCTAATTCAGCCCAAAGCCTGACACCTTCATACTGTGGCTATGTGTAGTGAACTTCATAATAAGGATTTTGAACACACAGACATTAAATCTATAACATATACCTTAAAATTTAACTCTTGTCCCAGAATACATTTTAATTTCAAGTTATTTCTATTATCACTAGATTAGTTTTAGAGAATAAACAGAATATATAGGGTATAAAATTGGAAATTTGGCAAACTGTGCTAATGATCATAATCTCATTGACATGCAGTATCTGAAATGATGAAATATAATGATGGAGCAATAAAATAATCAACCAACCTATTTTATTATAATTGCCTGGATATATCAGGTAATTCTTTCTTTTAGAATGAGAGTGTGTTTTATTTCTTCAGAGAACACTTAGCTCCTTCTCAACATGAAATGTTGAGAATAGTTCCTTTACTATTGGCAGAAACACTAAAGCATAAAAAAAAAATTCAAGAAATCTTACAGAAACCTTTCAATTCTTTACATGCATAAGAGAATTACAAAAGAATTAATTTTAATGTGAACAGCTAATGAAAAATAAATGAAAAGTATTAATAGTATTTCTTCTATAAAATTTCTAGAAATAATCCACAAGGGGGAAAAATACAATGAATCCACAGCCACTGGGAAGAGGGTAGAGGCAAGGAAGTTGATTGAACTAGATTACTTTTAAAAGTAAATATCTCAGTCCTATCAAGTTGGTTTTTTTCCTGTGGGGGAAAAAAACAGAAATGCAGTGGAATGAGTTAAATATGTATGTGGCTTACATTTCTTGCCAGAAATTAACGTTTATCTGAGTGCAGAAGATTGGAGGTATTGGCATTGTTGGAGAAATTGCCTCCTCGGGTCCCCATGTAAACGCGTGGTGAAAGAGGCCTCTTCTGAGGGCCTAATGAAGCTGTAGTTCTTATTCTTAGTTCATTTGTGCAGTGGTGATGACAGGGATGGGCAGTGGAGACTGTGCTCATCTATCAGGGAGGCTGAACCTGAGAGCAGCCGCAATCAGTAGCAGGATTAGTGGAGGCTTGATAAGGTGTATCACTTTCCTCCATCATTAGACAGACTCGAATAGATACAAAACCAGTTTTTGATCCGGGAAGATTGCAATAGGATTAGAATTCATATTTCCTTCCTAAGACCTCACCATAATTTTCCATTTTGAACCTGTGAGCAAATTTTGCAAAACATTCCTGTGTGCCTCCTGCCCTGCAGTCCTACCCTTTTTCCTAGGCACAGCTCAGCGTTCTGAAATCTATGGGTGCCATGGATGGAGGGGCAGATAAGTATGTGGGGTCCCCACCCCAGAAACCAACTGCTTGTGAATACACTTGATAGAAACCCTAAACCGAATGCTTCTGTGCCATAAGACTGTTAGGCTAAAATTTAATCCCAGCCTCACCAAGTTCAGAGAACCAGCCTTAAAGCAGAGGCTCTGTGAGTGGGACTAGTGTGTTTATAGGAAACACTAGACAGGCAGAGGGCTTGGCTCTCTTAGAGTTCTTATCTGGTTACTGTCTTGTGTTTAATGTCCAGCTCAGGAGAAAGGAGGAAGAAGGACAGAGGAAGAAGAGAAATCAAATGGAGAGAAAAAGACAGAATTCCTATTTCTTTGCTTTCTCAGCCACCTGGATGTGAGCAAAAAGCAGTTGCAACTTCCTAGCTGCACAGAGGTACTTGCCCCCTGCCTTCAGCACTGGGAATGGAGTGGATCTGCTCACACCTTAAATCACACTAGCCCCTCCACCATGCTGCTTCTTATCAAGTATTTGGTCAAAGCAATGAGAAAAGCAACTTGTACACATTTCTTCCAAACAGTGTCCACCTCTGCTCTCCTGCCACACATTAAGCCCAATGTCCTGAGGGAGAATCGATGCCAGGGATCTATGCCCAGCTTGCTTCTTCCACGGTGCAGAGCAGGGGCAGTCTACAGACTCACAGAACCGTCAGTGGGGGGAAAGCAGTCACTTCCCCATGCTTCTCAAGCTGTACTTGACTATTTGTGGTGAATGTCCAGTATGTCTATATCCCAGGACAGAAAGGCAGCAACCTAAACCATAGGTTTCCTAATTTTTACTGTGAATTTCCATTCATCGAAATGTCCCCAATGCAATTGCTTTCAGTTTAGTGTCTTTCCTGACAACTCAGGGTCTCCAGCTCCCTAATTCCAGGGCTGAATATTTGTTCTTGGGGATAACTGAATAGGGTCTAGCCCCTGGCCATCATTATGCTTACTTAGTATCAAGCTAGGTATACCTATTGTATTGGGTGTGTGGTCATCCATCACACAACTCATGCCGTAGTGCCATTGGACTCAGCATTCAACTCTTTGTGCCCACTTTTGAGGCCCCCTGGATTCATAGAAGCTATGAGATGAGACGTGACTACTTCTCTGACCACCTGCAGTGCAGAGCAGTGAGCAGATCTTCTTACATTTCACCCCTTTCAGAGTTAGCTTTTCAAGTCTTCCTTGCCCAATTTCTCTTGCTGTTCTGCTTGGGAAGGTACTCATAGGAACTGTTTCCTGAGCCCTGAAGGATTGCCATGACTCAGATATAGTAGACATAAGTTGCTGACTAGAGGCTGATGTCCTAGAGCTGACCTGCAGCAGCTCACACTCTTCTGTGGTCCCTTTTAATAGACTCAGTGTCACATTTTAAAATCCCCCTGTTAACTTGTTTCCTTTGACAGTGAAGGCATTGAATGTGAACTCAGGACCCAGTGACACCCTTTACTATCGGTGTGGCAACAGCCTCTCTGCCCCTCACTTCGTCACCTGTAAATAGATAACACAGCAATAATAGCAGCATCAGTGGCATAAAAGCTATCGTGAAGATAAATGGAATTAATTTATCTAGAGCTCTTAGAACAGTACCTACAAAACAGCATATGCTTCTTGGCATTTATTTTTATCTTCTGGTGATCATTAGATGACTCACAGACTAAGAAAAGCACATGAAGGAAATGGTAGAGAGGACGAAGCAGCTTGCATGGGAGGTGAGACAGGAGCAGGCACATTGATCTGAGCATAAAACCCTAAATGCAGTAAGTGAGAGGACCAGTGTGTGGGAGGAGTGGATGTTACTGTGGATACTCAGTGTCTATGCAGAGACAGGAAGCAGACAGGAGAGGGCTGGAAGACAAAGGGCCATGAAAAGATGAGGATTTTTGGTTCCTCTGCCTTTTTCCTCTGGGAACAAACCATATGGTTTAGAGAAACTAGTTATCAGTACACTGTGAAAAGTGAGACGAAGAAGTATATGTGTGTGTGGGTGTGTGCATATGTGTATATACGTGTGTGCTTGTGTCTGTTGTGTGTATGTGCTGTGTTAATGTGTTTAGGCTGCTCTAACAAAATACTTTAGCCTAGGAAGGTCATAAATAATAGACACTCTTTCTCATCCTTCTGGTTCATTTACTTTTATTTTGCTTTATTTGAGACAATGTCTCATGTAGCTCAGACTGGTCTTGAACTCACTATGTAGCTTAGGGTGACCCTGAACCTTGGATTCTGCTGCCTCTACCTCCCTAGTCTGGGATTACACACAACCATCTTACTTGACACTGTTATGGAAGATGAGAATCCTGATACAAGGTGCCAGCAAGTTTGCTTGCTGGTAATGGCTCTCTTCTCTTAAATGGTGATCTTCTCCATGGCAGAATGTGTTGGGATTTCCCCTTGAGCCTCCTTTATGAGGGTACTCTTATCCTATTTACAAGAGTTTCTTTCTCTGGCCTAATTGTCTTCAAGTGTCTGAATTCTAACTACCATCACCTTGAAGGGATAGGACTTCAACTTATGGACTTGGAAGAAAGATAAACATAAGGACATTGTGGGTGTGTCTAGAGTTTTTGCGAGGAACATCTCTGATCCCTAAGAGGGCAGAGCTTCCACTAGAGAGGGAAGGAATGCCATAACCATCCCCAAGCTCAGCACAACACCTGGTAAATGGGCAACAGGTTATGTATTGGATAAACATTCTGAGATGGTCCAAAATGACTGGTTGGACCAATTTTCTGTGACTCTGCTGGAGTTCTTGCTACCACTGCTCTGGGCAGGAGTGCCTGGCAGGCTTCCTCATCAGCCATGTGGGGAAACCAGTCAGGAAAAGCTTCCCAGACTCTCCCTTTATGTTGCTTGACTCAGACTAAATCACGGATTTTCTTCCTTTTTATTACTCAGCCCAGAAATCAGTGAGGCTAGCAAATCTCGCAACAGACGTTGGAAGAGAAAACAGCTGTTTAAACCATCTTTGAAGTGATACCATGGCCTCACAGGATAAACATGGTCATTCAAAATGGATGTGTCTGTAGGAAATGCAAGCACCTCATCCAGCTCTGTTTGTGGAGCAAAGACAAACCCAGCCAGCCAGATACCATTTACCCATAGGAAAGGCCTAAGGAATGTCCTTACAGGTGCAGTGAGTCTGTCCTGAGCAAGGATTCCAACTTGATCAGAGCTTACTGGAATCCTGGTCATGGTCAGCAGCCCTTATCTCTGTATGTTGCTTTTACTGCAGACATTGTTTACTGACTGGTCTCAATTCTTTAATCAAAAACTGGTAACTGTCTTGTTTTGGACAAATACCAAAAGTAAAAAAGAAAGCACAAGTTTGTCTGCATGGCTATCTTAGACAGATAAAGGAGTGTCTAAGGAAAATTTTTGCAGCCAATGACAAACTGTACTTCATACCTTTTCTAGTATTGTGTTTAGTATTTTTTCAGTGTTGCGTCCACCTCTTTAGCCCAGGACACTGACAGAGCCAGTCCTCAGTGCCTGCCTTGTCTCCAGGGTGGAGATGTTCTCATATACATAACATGCAGTCTTTACTTAATAAATGCTTGTCCAAGCAGGCAGACAACATTGAAAAATAATAATTCCACATAAGTGAAATCAAAGAGGTTTGAGTAAGTTATTACAGAAGGAATAATTAGCTCTGCTTGGGCAACAAAGGAAAAACTAAAACCCAAACAGAAAACATTTCAAAGTCTGCCAGGCTCCTCCTGATAATAAACCAGGTCCACATCTCACGAGCTCATCTGAGCTGAGAAGATTAACTGGGCACTTTGCCATGGGGTAGTTCTCAGCCTTCTTCACCTGGGAGCTCTTGACAACTGGGGAGGAGTCTCCACCCTTCGGGGAAATCAGATTCCCTGAAGTGAGCCTCAGAGTCTAGCACTGAAAACATTATCCCAAGTGTGTGAGCACATATGTGCACACATACACAGGAAGAAATAAACGAAGATACCAAAATCAGTTACATCTGAAACTCACAATCTCAAAGAATAAAGATTTTTAAAAAATATATAAACATTTTTAACGGCATTGGAATCAGTAACACCGGGCCTTTGAAAATCCAGAGGTTATGAGAAAGTATTCGAAGACTTGGACACTTTCAAAAGTCCTCTTGTTGAGGTGGGTGGCAAACTCACTCTTTCTAAAAGGGTGGCATAATGCTTAAAGAGATGGGGTGTGTTCTCTGTTCATCATGAACAATACTATTGACAGAAACAACAGAATGTCACACTTGTAACACTGAGAGAAGTGACTGCTAACCTTTAGTTTGAAAGGAAAAATTTCCACATGCATAGAAATAGCTTCATTTTTAAATAGCTTAATTTTCATGTTAGATTTATTTTTAATTCTCTGTATTTCTCAGAAAAGTATATTTTGCCCCCAAGTGCGACAACTCAGACTATGTGGCAATGTGACAGAATACCAGTGGCCACTTTAGTTTTCCTGCCAGCCCATACTGAGGGTCACTTTCAAAGGCAATTGTCCAAGCCAAGATTCTTGAGGTTGAAGCAAGGGGGGAGTGGTCATGGGGAGCTCCTCCCCATCTGGCATCTGGCTTTGTGCTACTGTTACTGGGTCCTGCATGATTCTGGGCAATCCCCACAGATTTTTTTCCTAGTAAGTGGCTTTTTTCAAATGTATAACCGCCCCACCCCAGTTGCCCATCACATGGGCACCCTTACTGCATTTCACCAGGCCTTTGTCGAGTCTTTCAAATTCTAATTACAAAATTAGGCACCACCAACCAGAGCAATGCCAGTTCTTTTCTAGCTAAGACTAATGTGTATTTCTAAGTCCTCACCAGACTAAGATTTTGTTCTCCAACATGGGCACTTGGATCTCCAGGTAGGCAGTAATAACTCCACTTCTATTGAGAATACAAAACTAAAAATTAGCTGCAACCAGCACGCTTCCAGAGAACATCACAATCAGGTCTGAGACTCAACGCACTCTGCGGTCTTCCTCTGGTTCTCCATGCTTGGCCTGAAGCATTCACCAGCAGGGACATTGTGCTCATTACCATTTGTTAGACAAAGGGCAGGGAAACTGATAAATGAATCCTTGATTATTTCCCCCCCGAAATAACTCTTCTGTCCCTGTCCTCAAGTTACATTTAGATAATGAATGGAAGGCTTAAGTGTTTTCCTGGGGAATTATTTAAAAGGAATCACATTGACAGTTTTAATTCTGAGCAACTCTTAGTGGATATGCATTTAAGAAATAGAAGAAGACAGCACAAATATTCTGTGTTTCTGTGTGCAGAACTGTCTTGTTAAAAGCAGATTGCGGCTACCATTTGCTCTTTGTTTCTTTGTTAGAGGCTTTGGTCCTTGACGATTCAAGATAGAGGGTACAGGTGGCTTTCCTCTCCAGTCCCTGATGGCCCTATCTGAGAGGTAGGATGTTGCCAAGCATCTTTCCTTGTGTGAAAAGGTCAGCCCATGAAAGCTAATTTGTTCAGGTAGAATGGCTGGGCTACAGGCAGGCACAGACAGGACCTGTTGGTAAAGTTTTCAGGGGATGAGAGGAGGGGGAAGGAGCCCAGGACACAGAGTGGAATGGCATGCTCTCCTCCTGAGGCACCTTCTTCCTCTGTCTCTGTGTGTGTGCTGGCTTATCTTTGTCAAGGACATTTGGAATCACCATAGAGACACCTCTGGGTGTGTCTGCATGGGTGTTTTCAGAAAGATTAAATGGAGGAGAGAAGATCCACCCTGGATATGGTGTCACCATCCATTGCTTAGGGACACAGATTGAATGAAAGGGAGAAAGGGATCTGAAAAGCAGCCCTCATATCCCTACTTATGGCTGCCTATGTGACTCTCCTGCTGCCATGCCTCCCCTCCAACTGTGAACCCAAACACACTCTTCCTTCCTGAAGTGGCTCCTATCTAGGTCACAGCAGTAAAGAAGTAACCAGGACAGCACTAAGCAAGTCTGTGCAAGAAGAGGTCCAGAGCGCTATCCGTCTGGATGCATTCCTTATGTGTAATGTGCATGTGTCATCTGTCACATGCCACCAAGTGAACTTTGTCTTTTTTCTCAATCCCTTCCCTATCTCTGTATCATCATCTACATCATCATTCCTGTAGACCAAACTCCTGTCCTCCCCAGGCTCAGGAGGTCGGCATAAAGCCTCCTATTATTGTTAGATTTTACTGAAAGCCATCTTTCTCAAATGTTCTTCTACCTCCCTTCACACAGAGTCCTGATGTTGCTATTCTGGACAATGTTCATCTCATCTAGACAGGTCCCACTGTGTCTAGTCTATCCCCTACTTAGCAATCTCCTGAACTGCTGCCACAGTGCACTTTAATAGCAAAGAGCCAATGATACCATCCCCAATTTCAAATGCCTCAGTTACCTCTGTCACTTAGGGGAATACAGGTGAGTATTTTCCACTGTGCATGAGAAGGTGTCCTAATTTTATCCATTTATATGTCTGTCCTCCTACATCCTGATTGAGCATCCAAGGGAGTGGTGTTCTAGTGTGGATGTAAATATCCTACAGAGGCTCATGTGTCTCAACATCTGATTATTAGCTAGAAACACTGTTTTGGAAGGTTGCAGATCCTATAGGAGATGGAGCATCACTGGAGGAATTTGAAATTGGTTGCTCAGGGATGCGGTTAGGAGAGCCTTAAGGGTTATAACCTGGCCCTATTTCCTGCCCCAGTCTGTCTCAGTTTCTGTTTATCTGTGTGTCTGTCTACTCACCCACCTACCCTCTCATCCATCCATCCACCTATCTATTAATTCATCCATCCATTCATCCACCCACCCATCCATTCATCCATCCATCCAACCATCTATCTATCTATCTATCTATCTATCATCTATCTATCATCTGTCTATCTGTCTATCTATCTACCTGTCTATCCGTCTACATATCTATCTATCTGTAGAGATGTCAGCAAAGCAGCTGGTAAGATCCCACTGCCATGGAGCAACATGTCTGCCAACATGATGAAGTATACCCTCAAACTATGTATCCAAACAAACCTCTCCTTCCTTAAATTTTTCACCAGGTATTTAATCTCAGAGATGAGAAAAGCAATTAGTACACATGGCCTATTTTATCCATTTGGGAGAATGTAAAGCACCCTTTCTTTGAAATCTGTATACCAAAAGAGACATTTGTTTTTTAGATATTTTGGGCAGGATCACCAAGATCCACATTACTTGCACAGGCTTATGGATGGATGCTCTTCCTAGCTACCTGTAAAATTCTGCTCACACATCACATCTTCTATGCAGTTTTCACTAATATTCTCAGTGAGAGGCCACCAGGTTGTTTCCCGTAAAACAAGAATTGATTGATCTCATGTACACAGCTCTGATAGGACCCACTAAAAACCTTAAAAATGATGTGTCACTGGCCTCCCGGCCCCCAGTGATCAGAGAATTGCCTGGGATACAGTAGATACCAGACACATTTCCTCAGTGAATGACAATAGGTGCCACTATTTATGTTCAGAATAAATCTGCTTTATAAAATTGATTTTGCTGAAAGATTAAAATAAATATAACTGGAAATGGGAATGGACATTGATTATGGTGCCTTAAAATGACAGTATTCTAGAGGGAACCTGGGAATATGTAAGTACACACACACAATCACTAATACTCATGCATATGCTGCCACACACAAACACACACACACAGAGTTCCAAGGAAAGACTTCTCTACAGGATGGATGGTAAGCTGTAGATAAATAAACCTTTCCTTGCTAAGTTGTGTTTGGTTATGGTGCTTATCACGGCAATAGAAAGCATGCCAGGGCTGCAGATCAAATTAAATCACCTGTAGTGTGTTCCACTAGCATCAGGCATCTTCCTTTAAAAGCCCTTATCCACAAACAATGGTGTTGATCCATGAAACTGTGTGATTGTGTTCTCCCTTCCCAACTATCCAGGCAGCAGACCTGAGACTGTGTCAAGTGCAAAGAAGACTCACAGCCAATGCTTATGAAGTCACAGACAATCTTCTAACCCCATACTTCCTGCCTAAGCGAAGTGCTGTCGTATGTGTACTCCAGAGAAAGCAGAACTGTGTACAGCTTCTCTGCTACTCACACAAGTTCCAGTGAAAGATGAAACCCTGGGGCAAGCACTGCATCTCTGTGGTAGGCTTCTGAGATCACAGAGAATCAATCTACAGCTAGTTTGAAACTTTAAATAAATGAGTGCAACATTATTATTCACTGTTGAATGTCTATGAAAATTATTAATGTTAAGCATGGGTTTAAAAAAATATGAGTGGGTCTGCAGAGGGCTTGTCTTTTTTGATCTCTCTGCTCTGATTGGAAATAAGTCCGTATTAACTGTATAGCTAAAATATCTCCTATGAAGATCTGTGGGGATGCCTGGAGTCAGACAATAGAAAACCTAAGCCTTGCCTTTTCTCTAACATGCAATTGTGGTATAATTCCCAGTGTGAGTCTGAAATAATTAAAAAAGTAATCTGATAGTTGCAATTTAATGAAATGTATCTGACAACTGGGTATTGAAGAATTTACTGTTGCATTATCATATAGCCTTCTTAAAATCCTAATCCCATTTCTCTTACAGAAGAGATATATTCTTTTCTATTAAAAGACACTGAAAATTAATGGCAGATGAAATGTAGTTACAATGAGCAGCTGCTTAGAACAGTAAAGCATGGGTCTTGGCTACATGGGCCTTGTCTATTGTCTGTTTTTGTGGTGCTGGGGTTGGAACTCAGTCTCTCACACATTTTGGACAAGCACTCTGCCATTAAGATGCATCCCAGCTGAGCTGCACAGAGTTCTACAGAGCACAGTTAATGTGGAGCAGAAACACACAGAAAGAGGGACACAAGGATATAAGATGGCTATAGAAAGCTCATCTTGCTCATAACTGCCATTGAAATCAGCCAAAGACAATTAAGATGTACCTCATCACTTGAAAAAAAAGAAAGGACACACCAAACACAAAACAAACCATTCGGACAGGGCCTCCATCCCACCTCTTCCTTCTCAGAGACAAAATAAGAACTTTTGTTCTCTTCTTCTCACCAAACAACAAAAAATGCATAGCCAGGGTTCTGGCTGTCAAGAATTAATTCATTTCTACTTCTTTATGAAGCAAGGTCTCCTGAGAACCATGCTGGCCATGAACTCATTACATAGGCAAGAATGACCTTGAACTTCTGATCTGCTCGGGCTGAGATTATAGGAACCATCATGTCTGGTTTTATGTGAAGCTGGGGTTAAACCCAGGCCTTTCAAAGCTAGGTAATTTCACTACCAACTGAGCTACATATCAGCCCCATGACTTAGTTTTTAACTTATTTAGGAATGTGAATACACAATTCATCTAGTTGTGGTGGAATCCTACTCTTTTGAAAGTTATACTCTTAAGACTAAATCAACATTTCTCCCTGCCCCAAACATTTGTGTTCTTTTAATAGACTCTCATTCGGTCCAGCAGTTAGGAGTGATCCAAGAATTCAGTTCTCCCACCTGACACATTATGTGATATGAACACTGAATCTTAACTGTGAATTATTTTCTAAGTTACTTGTTAATCATTGGGATTCTAACCAGAATTAGCGAGTTTCATTCTCTACTTAATAAAACTCTCTGAAGTTTTCTCTTGGAAAGAAGGAGTGTCAAACAGGTCAGGGCACATTAGCCCTGTGGGTTAGGCAAGTGTCTCTATTAGAGGCCCTCTGGGCACTAGAATGACCTGTACATCAGGAAGCACAGTGTGAAGAATAGTCAGAACCTGTTTCTTGACCAGGAAAAGCATTTTAAACTTCTAAGCATTTGGCTGTCTGTGATACTGTTTATTTAATACTAAAAAGAAATCTCAACAATAACAAAAGGAGAGCTCACTATAAATGCAACAACACACAAAAAGAAAGTCTATTATCCCAGTACAGATCTGTGTTTGTTAGTACACAAAGCTGGGTAAGCACACATGAACTTCCCCAATATTCTGACACAATGAAAGAAACAGATCTGGAGCTGGAGAGGTGGATCAGTGGTCAAGAGTACTTGTTGCTCCTCTGGAGGACTGGAGGTGGGCTTTCAGCACCCTGTCAGGAAAGCTCACAACATACAACTTCAGTTCTATGGAGATCTAGGGTTCTCTCTGTTCTTGTCAGGCTTTTGAATGCATATAGACATAACCCCACAAAGGCATACTCATGCATATGAATCAGTAATAAACCTTTTAAAAAATAGATTCAGATGGGCAAGTCTAGTGAGTGTATCAGTCAGAAGCAAGACCAAAGGAAACTACTGTAATTCAATACCTGGAATTAGTTATAGAGATGAAAGAAAACCCAAGAAGCCAGGCCTGGAAGGAACCAGTAAGTCATGAAAGCTTTGCCTGAAAACCTGAATCTATGCACTGGTTCCCATGGCAGTCTTGACATCCATCCATCATGAGGCCCTCACCAGAGCCAGACTCTGGAGTCAAATATACCTTTTTTTCTTTAATGAAGCAACTAGCCACAGGTGTTCTGGAATAGCCACATATATACTCAGCCATACCATGTCAGCATCCTAACTACCCAAGCCTAGAAATTGGCTGTCAAAGGTTTCAAGATTGATAATAGAGTAAGAGAAGGAAGTGGCCCCAAAGACAAGGGTAAATGCCCTGTGGCCAAGTATGTGCTGACCACAGTATTCCATCCCAAATCGTAAGAACTCTACTTGGTTTAGCATGGGAACTCAGTCTACTTTTTACTTCCCTTTTGTGTTTGTTTCTTAGTAATTTTCCATTCTGCTGCAGCTTGAACTGGGAGCTAAACAGAGCTCTGTGGGATAAGTGAAGGGAAGGGGGCAGGGGAGGCTTTGCATACTTGGTTTGCCTATAACTCTATCCAAAAAGTTCTCGCTGGAGTGCTTTATATCTTTCTAAACCAGTATTTCTTTTGACAACCTTATTGTTCAAAAAGCAAATCAGAGAAAGGAAAGGAAGAAGGGAAGAAATGAAGGGACAAGAGAAAGGAAAGAAACAAGGAAAAAAGAAAAATGTCTCAACCTGTGAGTGTCCACTTAGCTCCTCATCCATTTGTTAGGGTGCCTTGGGAGCTTACACAGTACAAAGAGAGGTGGGCTCGCAGGCCAGGAGCAGGCAGATGTCGATAAAACAGGAAGAGGCTAAGAGTGCCACAGTCATCCAGTATCCTTGCTGGTGCTTTCCTGGGGACCTATGCAGATCACTGCAGGACCCAGGAGACACTCTCTGGGCCAGTTCCAGGAAGCTGGTAAGAAGACAGGATGTACCTTCTGCCAACTATAGCCCAGACTCTGATCTGGAAGGAGTAACAGAATTTCCTTCCGTCCATCAGTTCTTAGAGATGAAATGATCTGGCCAGTATGCCCAGAAATGGGGTTTGATCTTGTTCCTTTGTATGCAAGTATACAGTGCACCATACTGCCTCAGACAGTCCAGGGTCAGAACAGTGTGTCTGTGGACACTTCCTCACTCATACCATGCTCTCAGCACTCAATGTCTCTGACTTTTGATTTGGTATCTCAGGACCACAATCAGAGCTCTGAACATGCAGGAGCTAGGGACTTCTTATATTTCCTGGGGATCTGGTCAGTGGCAAACAGGTATGTCTCACTGCATGCTGAGCAGGGTTCCCAAGTCACAATTCTGAATCTCTGAACGCCTAACATTAGGCTTCCAACTGTGATCAGACATATTTGTTCCCTGTCTCTTCTCATTTCAGAGGTTTTGTATCTACTTCCTACGGCTTATTGTGTGTCATAAGAGGACTAATCCAAAATCATTTCAATAATAAGCAGCCCAAACTGGCCTTCATATCTGCTGCCTAGAGTAAAACAAATGTTTTCTTTTTCAGTTTTAAAGCATTTCTTCATGCACCTCACTGACTGAAAACTGACACATCATCTAACCTGAAGGTTATGGATCGGTAGGTAAATGCAGGAATTCTATTAGTTCCCTGATGTCGGATTTATACCATCTGTTTTAAATGAAATCAAAATCCTACACAGAAATAGGGAAAGTAAAATCCACCATAAATAGATTCATTTTTAACAGCATCTACTTAGTTCATCCACAGGGCCCAGACGGCGGGAGTCTCCATATCAACTAGTTATTTTTTATTCCTGTTCATTGACTTTGACAAAAGGCAGCAGATGGTGCACAGAGAACAGACACATTTTGAAGAAATATTAAAACATGGATTAACAGAACATTACAAAATACAAAGTCCCTTGTCTAAAGACAGAAAAGAATTAAATGTCTTCCGTGTTTAATGAAACTGTAGTGGGCTTCTATAAATCTTACGTCCTTACCTTAACTGGAGTTTAAAATGATGGGCTCATTTGGCAATGCTTTAAAAATCCTAGTGAGCATTATCACTTGTGACTGGAGCGATAACAGGTGCGGTGCAGAGGCAGCACCCACTGGGTCATGTCTGAAGAGTTGAGGGAGATGGTAATCTTCACAACAAAAAAATAAAACAGTTGTAAAACTCAGTTTGTGTCATCCATTTTCAGGAGAGAGGCAGGTAGGTGGGGGCTCTGCCTAAAAAGATTCCAACCCACTCCTGAAGAAGCATAGAGAAAAATGAACAAACACAGAGGTAATAGTCATTGGGCAATGAAAGAAAGTAGCTAGATTTCAAATCCAAAGCAGTAATTAAATTGACACATCTCTACATCCAGGGCTCTAAATATAGTTTATACAGGACCTGTGAGCAAAACATTGCCTACTTGAATATTTTTCTCAGGGGCCAAATCTCAAGGACCAAGACTCTTTTGCCACAGGCCCAGAAAGCAAGTATTGAGCGGAGAACAGATCCAAACATGGCTCAAGGACTTGATGGTAAAGATTCCTAACTATCTGAAATTATTTGGGGGCCTCATCTAAAGTAGGAATGTTCAAGTGTTTTTGGTAGAGAGCCTTTCCTACAAATAAAATCTAATTGGAAGGCAAATGTCTGAAACATACTGAAGTGGAATAGGTGAACTTGTTTTGAGCAGAGACTAGGTGAGTTACACCCCCGATCTCCCAATGCCGCAGTAGATTTGACCTAAAAGTACTTCAACCGCTAAGTACAATAAAGACCCACTTGGTGATTCACCTATTTTTAGAGTGGTGAAAAGTCATGCATTTCAATGAAGGTCTTAGAGACGTTGAGTATGATAGAGAATAAACAATAATATCAGAAGTGGAAGATGAGTTTTCTGCCATGGGAGGAAAATAGCTTCATCAATGGAGGTCTGCTTGGGCTTGAATGTCTTTGTGCATTTACCTGTCTCGGAGAAGGCATTACTGCTCAAGCTCCCCCTCTGCTGGAAGTGGCTGGGAAGTGTTCTTGTGCCTAAATTGCTTTAGCAGTAGCCAGGGGTTCCTTAAGCATTCATAGTTTGCTAGTCAGCTCAGGTTAAGCATGCTGGGTTAACATATAACCCAAGTCCTGGGTGACTTATAACAACTTATTTCTCATTATGTCCTCAGGATAATGGTTTGGCCAGATAGATATCTGCCTGTTTCTGGTATCCAAGCTAACAGAACATTCATATTTGGCATGGTATTAACCTTACAATGGAGAGGGGGGAAAAGCACTGGACACACCAGGAGCTGAGGACATTTTATATTTCCTGAGTAATCTGGCCAGTGGCAAACAAGAATCTAGAAGTAGTCTGGGATATAGTTCAATGGGGAAGATGCTTCTTCACCATGCACAAAGCTCTAGGTTTAATCCCCAAGACAGGGGGAAAAAAAAAAGATCTATCCAACCATATGGGCTTGGTTTCCCTTGTCTTATGATGTTACTAATGAATATCACAATCCTCAGGGCCATCCTCACATGGGCCAATTTCCATAGAGAGGCACAAGTATAATTTATTTTTTATAATATTTTTTTATTTTTTTATTGTGAATAAAGTCACATTTTCTATCTGTGTATATCCTTATTCAAGGTCCCTTCCCCCTCCCACCACATCAGGCCACCTCTCTCTTCTCCACATCTCCCCAAAAATATGTTGTTATTTAAAACTTGCCTCTCTTTTTAGGTATGGCCATTAAATAATTTAAAATTTAAGGCTGTTGTTAGCATTTTGATATTTGAAAAGCAAACATGACTAACATGTACTGAACTAAAGCACTGTTATGCCTTAGTGTTGGAGGGTCTCCAAGGAGAGTTTATGGAATCCTAAAATTGTGAAATCATAATATAAAAAATATTTTTCAATATACAGCAAGATTGAATGATGATTGGCATCATGAATCAGGCTTGGCATCACCAATGCTTATTGGTAACTTCACAAACTGACAAGTACACCACTCATTCACTTCTTCACCCATTCCTATAACATCCATAAAAACAGTCATCCTGGGAGTGACAGCTGACATCTCAGTTGTATGTTTAGTATCTGACATCACTCCACAGTAACATAGATTCTGGCTTTTCCATTTACTGCCTCTGAGACCTTGGGTAAGTTCTCCAGCTTCTGTAATTTTCCAAATACTTAACACAGAGACAATATAAGTAACTACCTCATAGGTTTGTTATAAAGATGTCTGGAGATAATGAAAAGCACTTTATTGTGCCTGCAGCATAGTAAGAGCCCAATAAACATAAGTCATGGTCCTCTGCACCACTGTGGCCAGATTATATGTTAGTGAAGGAGAGTCTGGCTTGTACAGGCTCATCCACAAAATGCCTGGATGTCTTCGCCACGGAGTCAACAGTGAGTTACTTGAGGTGAGTCAACAGTATAATGCAGCCTTTTAAAAAGCTAAATCCATCTCAAATAAAAGAGAGACAATGTTATTTCTAGATAAAAATAAGTCCATCTCAATCTTACTTGATCAAAACTCACCTGGAAAACAGAAATATGCCTTTTGGTATGAGCACCTTTTTCATTACATCTGGCCCAAAACACACTGTCCCCATGAAGATGTATCCCTGGCATCCCTTACAATCTATTAAATCACTAGAAGCCATGACACACAGTAGCCTTAGCTTCTTCTAGGAATTTCTCTGGCAAATGTTGGGTAATACTATAGCAATGCTTTGCAATGTCTTTCAGAATGTCAGAAGGACTTAGACCAATCCCTAACTTCCTGCTGATCTACTCCATCTGTTACCTGACCTTTGCTTCAAAGGGCCCCTGAGCTGCTGAGAACCCTGTGTTTACACCAATGTGATATCCTTCCTCTGTGTCTCTGCCTCTTTCTCACTGCTACCACATAATATACTTGGTCTGCCATTATGGCTTCAAACAAACTCACCAGATCACAAAAAATTACATGGCAGAAAGAAAGGCTCCTGAGAGTGTATAGAACACATTGTTGAACACTTTCAACTCAGTATGGTGCAGGGGAGTGTTCACTGGCAGAGCATGTTTGCCATATGGAGCACAATGTCTGCTGCCTGGAAATTGCTGGTATAGAGTACCACAGGAGTTCTCATTGGCTGAAAGTGTGCGGGCACTCTGGAGATGCAAAAACATATCAGCAGTGTGTTCTAAGGCTGGTTCTACTAATAATTAAGTATTTCTTGGGGGAAACTATTTCATATACAATTACAGGTTGTATGAGTAAGTATTAGAGGGAACATGTTCAAATTCAGTTGTACTTTAAAAGGGATAATAGTAATCTATTATTTACTTAGTTGATGAGAGATCTAAGGAATATAATCAAATAATCTTAAAGTATGAACCTCCAGAAGAAAACAACTCTTATTGAAGTTTCTTCTAAAATGAAGGGCGGAAATTACCCACTCTGTCCTATTCCATAAAAAAAAAAAAAAAAAAAAAAAAACCCACAAAACCCAAGCATCGTAAGAAAGTCTACTTGCTTGCAGCCTCAGAAAAGGTTTTGTAATAGTGAATTCTGCCAAGTAAAGGAATAGTTCACACCGTTACATGGTTTTAGTATCTCCAGAATGACAAATGTGGGTGACCATTTGTGTGCCTGAGTAATCTCCTAGTTAATAAAGGATGACCAGAAATTCTTTATATTCCTTCCATAGAGATGTCTGTGTCTTTCTTCTTGAATCTAGATAAGTTTGCCATGGCTTAAATAACTCATGGAAATGTTTTAATGGTTCATCTACTACAGTCTAGATTGGCCTTGGAAGAGATCCCTAAGAAGGGATAATCTAGATCAAGTTGTCCTTTGGCATGACTGTGGGGAATCATATTGATTTCAAGTTTGTGGGGTGTGAATACCTGACCCCTGTGTGTGGTACCAGTTCCTGAGGAAGGGGACTGGCTTCCCTACAGTGATGGACTGTAAATCTGGGACTGTGAGCTAAAATTAACTCTTACTACCTTAAATTGCTTTTCTTGGGAAATTTATTACAGCAACAAAAAGGAAACTGGTATGCCCATTTATGATTTGCAAAGCTCAGGCATTACATCTGGATAACATTTCCCCATAGTTAAATGCATGTATGATGAGAGGCTCCATCTCTGAATTCAGCCACCACACTACAGAAACTGCAACTTCATGGAAAGATCATAAGGTACAAGCACAAAGGAAATTAAAATGTAAATATCTGTTTATATCCATTTGACCATTTGAAAAAATGAAAAATGTTTTTTACTAAAATTTAGTATAGTATTTGATGATGACATCATCACTTAGCATCATATCTGCATCAGTATGCTAAACATTCCCTATAAGTTGCCCGCCATCAACAGATCCTGAAGTAGTGGTCTAGTTGATTTGGATCACAGACTTACTATATTATTCAGTATGGGACTACTCATTAGTTCTCTTGGAATCAACAAAGGGGCTTAAAGAAGTTTTAGCAAATAACCCAGAGACTAATCACAAATAGTGACCATGCAAGAACATGGACATAACAAGTAACCGGAACATCATGTCCTAGATCCTCTAGCGCTTGGTGCCAGGATAAAAACTAAGGATTTTCCCTGATGAGATCTAAGCAGGCTGGAATACAGGTTACATGCACCTTCAGCCCTACTGATCCTCACCTGAAACTTAATGTGTCCTAGACTGTTATGTAGTGGTGACATGGCATATATGAAGTTTGCAAAGATATGACTTTGCCAATAGTCAACTATCTTAGATCCACAAAATGTCAATTTTTTTATATTCATATGTTAAATCTCATTTATTGAAGTGAAATGTTCAAATTTTTAGCTTTGGGATGCACGACCAAAAATAATTGTATGTATACTAATAGTTGGAAGAATAGCAGAGTAAGGAACATAGATTTGGGAAAGTATGTAGGCAACTGTTATCTCATGGTGTATGCCTACTGTGTACATGTGAAAACTGCTGTGTGTCATGTTACCAGCACTGGCCTTTGTCTAGGGGACAAATAATAGTGTCATATAAAGTAGGTCTTGGTGTCTTGGTAAACTGAGAGACACTGACTTGACTAACCTCCATGGCTCTTTCCTTGACTTTATTCTTCAGCAGTCCATCTAGGAAATCATCATTTCTTTTGGGGGAAAAAACAGCTTTAAAAGGAGTTATCTTTATGGAGTGGTTATCAAGAATTTTAGAGTCAATAAACAGAAGATGGGGGTTACTTGTTCCTTTGAGACCACAAAGTAATCAAAACAACAACATTTAGTAGCTTTTAGAATGTCTATTTCCATAAAGTCTCTGCATTAAATAATTCAGAAAAACCAAAATAGATAAATCACGCCAACAAATAACAGAAAAAAAAATGATAAAGCAGCTGTAATTGTATTCAGCTTCCAGCATCTCCTGGTTCACTACATGACTTTAATCTTTTAGCTGGAAATTCCCTAATACTCCAAAGCATGTGTCTTAATTTGGTGCTTGTCAAAATTAGTGTCTGAAGACCTCACAGGGAAGGAGGGCTTTTCCATTCAAGGGATGGCTTGCTGTGAGGCCTCCTTCAATAGCTCTGAGAAATGTGAGCTCAGCCTGCTTCTGCAATAGCCAATTCTGCTTATCAGCTGAGCCAATGCTTATCATCACAGCACAGTATCAAAAACCAGGTTTATATCTCAGATGAAATGGGCATTTGCATATTTATTTGTTCCTTTAGCCATGATTTAATCTAGCAGGTAAATGACTAGTGTGTGCCAGGCAGAGATGGTGGCACAGAAGACCGCAATTTACCACCTGGGGATAAGGGTTACTGAAGGTCAAGTTCCCAAGACAAGTGGTTTTTGGTTCACAAGATAATATGCAATATGAGAAGAATAAAGTAGGCTGCTAAAAGCCAGTGTGTGCTGGCACACTTTTGTATCTGTGTAATCTACAGTTTAATACTAGCTCCTTCAGAATGATCCCCAAATTTAAGTTCTGTCACAGAACACTCAGAAAAATCCAGAGACAGAAGGAAAAGTCAGGGGTAAAGGAAGAGGTAGCAGTTCTTCCTAAAGTCTATGGGATGTGATATTTCAGGTTCAGAATGGACATGGCGATGTTAGATGGACCTGGGGGCTAAGTCAAAAACCTGTTACTGGGTGAAAATGAGATGATTCTAGAATCATTAGACATAACAGCCACAGATTATAATTTTCTAGTAAATTTCAAATCCATAAGTATGTCGTTATGTAAAATATCATTGAGTATTGACTGAGACTGTCTGATAGTACATTATTCTCTAAAATTAGATGTATAGTTATGGAATTTCACCTCCTCTTTCTTCTGTTAAAAATCTATGTATCTATGCAAGGATTCCACAAGGATACTGACTATCTGTGGTTGTGGCAAGCTGGAATGTTACAGGTCAACTACCTTGGGCTATGTAGCCTCTCAGCTGCCAGTCATTACCCATGTCTTGCTTGACCTCACATCTATCTTAGAGCCTGTTCGGTGAATCCTTTTGGATTATACAGACAACAACCCAGTTTTCACTGACCAAAGGCTAAAAGTGGTATCGGAGAGCATCTGAGGCTGCAAAAAAAAAAAAAAAAAAAAAAAAAAAAAAAAAAAAAAAAAAAAAAAAAAAAAAAAAAAAAAAAAAAAAAAAAAAAAAAAAAAAAAGCCCTTACTCCTCGCTCCTATTTCTCCAATGTACTTTTTAAACTGATTCATGAATTTATTTTTTCTATTGCTATAAAACTATAATGGAACTATAACCACATTAGAACATGGTATTTTGGGCACACACATAAACTTAAAACCAAAAAACCAGTAGGAACTGTCTGTCCAGTTTAGCCTCTTTCACATTTCCCAGTGAAGTCACCATGGATTTAATGGTCTGGCTTCAAAGCTGAAGTTGAAATGAAAGGACTTGAAAATGTGGGAGCAACCCCCTTATGAATTTTTACAGAATATAGGTACACTCATTCACACTGATTTGCATCTGTGTCTAACTGATATTTGCTCGTAGCATTGTTAAGGAAGGCATTTCACAAAATGGATCAATATTTCAGCTAGTGCAAAATTTATTTCAGACTGAACACAAGGCATATGGTCTTGGTGGAATCATCCTGGTGGACATTTCTAAACTGTGTCCATGGGGATAAACATAAAGACTCAGGAACTAAGGAATTCTATCAAATGCCTGCATCTAGGTTGTAGCCAGTCTGAAGAAAATGCACTTGCCTGCTTGAGAGTCACTGGAAGTTTCCTGGGGTTAATCTCTTCATAGTGAATCTATCAAATCTTCCACCATCCAACTAATTAAGCAATAAAAGGATGGGTCTCCTGGTTTTCCTATTAAAGGTCAAAACATTCATCTTCATAGAGACAACATGAGATGTGAGTGCAACGAAATGAAAGAAAGATAGCACAGGCAAGCAGACAAAAGCCCCCAGCTGCCCTGGTAGAATTCTACACTGTGCTAGAACAGGCTGTGCCCTGCAGCTGACCATATCCAGCTGCCTGTGCCATTCAGGAGCCTACTGAGACCCTCTGTTACTAGCACAAATTAGCACATTGCACAAAAGTGATGGGCTCTTTTTTAAAATATTTGCAACACCTGTGCTGTTTATTAGTTCATCTGATAATCATTTTTGGAACACCAGGTATGAACCAGACACTGTAGTCAATACTAGAAGCAAAACACATTAAGACAAGTGGTCTTGACCTCCTGGGAACTTATGTCTGGTGAGAGAGGCTCCTGTGCTGAACAAGTACTTTAGACTATAATGAGTATTGTAAAGGTCAGATTTGGTTGAAATCCATGGATTCTTGCAGATGAAATGTTTTACCAGTAGGGATTTGCTTTGTTGGAACTGTGACAGTGTACCTATTAGCATCTGCAAGCCCAGCAACTTGTCATGTACCCATAGGAAATATAAGTTTTTAAATTTCCACTACAGCAAACAGACAAAAGGATCATTTAAAGAAAAAAATCTGGGGAGGTGGGGAAATGCTATGCAGTTAGAGTACTTACTGTTCTTATAGAGGACCTGGGCTCAAGTCCTAGTACTCATCCAGTGCCTAACAACCATCTTCCATAACACTAGCTCCAGGGTGTCCAATATCTGTTTCTGACCTCTGCAGGCCACAGGCACACATGTGGTGCATATGCATACATACTTGTAGGAAAAATGCTCATATACATGTGAAAAATTTAAAGACCTAAATTTTAAAATCTGGGTAATAATCACGACTGATTCTTATCAGGGAAGCAATGGTGCACACTGCATGCTGTATGAGGACACTAGAAAAGTACTGTCAGCACTTGTCATGTTTGAAATGTGGCAAATGTTGTCTGTCTACTTAATTAGTTGGCTGTAGTTACCCACAGCTAAACATATTCAATCATGAGAGAGAAACTTGGGGACAATGGTAAATATTCTCTTTCTCCAGAATAGAATGGAACAGAATAGGCATACAGCATCAGACAGCTGTCCTCCCCAGACTGCAGGGGCCATGGATCCTGTTGGGGGAAGAGAGCTCCCACTGAACTTTGCATTTTCACTGCTGAAAGTACTCTACATATCCCTGGATGCTGCAGGGGTGCTGATGCTAAGCTTCTCCCCACTTTATTATGTCCTTGTTTTTTTTTAGGATACTTAGGTAACAGCTGGGGCGGGGCATACTAGTTTTGAAGGGCTGCTGGAAAGACGGATGTTTTAATGATATGATTTATACATGGTATTATATCTATGAAATTTTAATGTTTTAATTTGGCCCACATGACATGAATTAGTGAGCCAAGATCCTATCAGGCCTCATTTTCACAGGAGCAATTTCCATGTGAAGATGAAGGGATCATGGCTCCTGCTGAATGTTCCTTTCCCAGCAGAGGCACAGGCAACCACAACCACAACCAGCCTCTGCTACAAAATAGCTCAGTTTGGGGAATTGAAACAACTTCCATTTCACAGTCGTATAATCAAAATCCAAGCAATGGGAAGACAAATCATTATCCTTGAAAAGTAGACAAAGAAGAGTGGAGACACAGAGTTCTTTCCATATAACAGTGTCTCCTTTCATGCTAATCTATCTGATGAGCTGTGTAGTAAACCCACAAAGGAAAAGAACTTTGCACAAAGCCACCATTTAGTCTTTGAGGCACAAAAACATTTTGTTTTCTTTCCTGTTTTGTTTTACTCTCCCTTCCTTTACAGTTTTGGAGGTGGGAGGGCATCCTGCTGCTCCTGTGTTACTGTGTATGCATCCTCTGGACTAGACTAAGAGATGATGCCTGAACTGGCTTGGATCTCCCAGTTTAGGGAGGGATGGAGGAAAAAGTAGCTATCAAAGAACCAAGGTGAGTGATTCTATTTGTCTGAGGTCCTAGACTTTCCAAGTTCAGGAAGGAGGAAAACCAAGGTCCTCCATGAACATCAGGAATACACCCTCTGAAGAGACAGTGGCTGGAGCCTCGAATGGGCAGCTGGAGACCACAGACATTTGGCGGCTTCAGCAGAAGGAAGAGAGTTTTTCAAAAGGAATCCTGCTGGAGAAATTATGAAATTTGGGGCCCAGATGACTGGTGGGATTAGTGGCTCCTGTTATATAGGCAAATGGCCGTCTTTAACAATGAGAAGCCACATTCTGCTGGCCACTGCGAAGAAGGCTAACTGGGTTCCCTGGAATTTGCCCTTTTTTTCTGACAGGTCTCCTCTTACACTACCTTAAGAAACTGCACCAGGTGACTTGAAAGTACAATTGGTGCTTTTTCCATAAACCAAGCTTCAATCCTGTGTCTCAGGGGACTACTATTTTGACACTTTAGGGTGTTATTAGCTGTCTGTGTCTGCAAGAACTCCTGGTCTAGCAGCCGCAAGGGAACAGCTATCATCAATTACAGCTGGAAAATAAACAATCAACCTGCAAGAAGCAACTCAAAATGAAAGCTAAATTTGTTTTTGGACATACTGTAATATCAAAACTTTGCTCTACCAGGAGCTGTGACACCACTCCATTTCCTACCACGTCTTTGGGAACCATTAAATCCTTTCCTTGGACTTTCACTATCTATAAGTAAAAACACCACCATGGTCCATGGTCCAAACCGCCCTGTGAAAAAGAGCTAATCCCCTTTTCCCCAAGCTCATCTGACAGTTTCTAGGGGAGGAACAGACAATTCTTTTAGCAGAGTGGTCTTAGTTCTCCCACACTGGCCTTGCTTGCCCTGGCCACCTGTTCCTTGTTTAGAGAAACCACCCTCTCCCACCAGCCTTCTGTTCCTTGTCTCCGACTAACGATGATGTATGGGGTGATGTGTTCTTCCTAATTATGAAAATAGCTCTCCATTGGTTCCAAGATTTTTATTTGATATCTTCTCAGAATCTTGGCTAGCCTCTGTGCCTTGGGGCCCTTAAGTAAAATTAGATCTTAGAGCCCCCATATGGGACCTGACACACAGCTTTTAACCAGGAGCTCTTATTTAAAAACGGAAAAGTGATTCTGCACAGATGCCCTTCCCTACTCTGCAGCCTGCCTCCCCACCAAGCCAGAGCTTCCACAGCTGAGGAGTCAACAATCCCTGAGTCACCATTGCTTCACATGAAACCATCAACCAGAGCCACTTCCCTGCACACTTTCTTTTGTTTCATATTCCTTCATAATGCCCCCTCCCTAACCTGTGTTTGTGGGGTTACTGCCAAACCACAGCTTGATGTGAAAACAACAGAGTTGTTGGTGATATTGCCTCTGCTCCCTTATTTCCATCACATCTCTTTCACTAACACCTTTGGTCTCAATCCACAACAATCTGTACACTCTACAGCTTCAACTTAGGGTCCTGTGATGGATGTCTCAATTGGGGTGTAGAATGGGTTGCAGCTCATTCCTAGCTACAGGTGCCCTCCCACTTTGTCCTACCTCCTCATTTATCTCTACATAATCCCTCCTAAATGCCTGCCCTGATCTCTACATAATCCCTTCTAAATGCCTGCCCTGAAGTGCTGTGATGGTTAATACCACCAACTTGATAGGACCCACAGTTATCCAGAGGCAAACCTTTGCATTATCCATTCAAGACTTTCTAGATTGGGTGAACTGAGGTGGGAAAACCTACCTTAAATGTGGCTGATGTTCTGGACTGAATTGAAGAGAAAAACAGCTGAGAACTATCATCTCCCCCTCTCTCTGCTTCCTGGCCAATGTGATCAGCTGCCTCAATCTCCTGGCACCATGACATCCCCAGTCTGATGCACTCTGCCCTCAAATTGTGAGCAGAATTCTTCCTTCCTTAAGTCGCCTTTGTTAGGCATTATATCAGAATAAGATAAAAGAAATAATACATGTTCCAATCTGCTGCTTCTTTTCCTTTGCCTTTAGATGGCATATAGACCAATTGATAGGGATGCCAGGAATGAAGTAACTTCCTGTAAGTACTTCTGATTTGTCCTTGGGAATGTCTTTATAACCTTGAGATACTTCTAACTCAAAACTCTGCTCTCCTTATAAGAACCTTTGGATTGAGTGTGTGTGTGTGTGTGTGTGTGTGTGTGTGTGTGTGTGTGCACATACTCACACAATGCTTTGTGTTTGGTGACAAACCAAGAATACGATTGGTGAACAAAGTCTGCCATCCTTCCTGGCCACTGAGGGTGTGGTTAGATTCCATGCTATTGTTTGCTGCTGGATGCTGCTGCAAGTCACCAACACCTGCTTTCATTTTAACAATCAAACCATTTGTGATGTGGGGATGAATGTGGGGCAGGAACCTACAAACAGGCAATTAAAACTGAGTTTCATTTCCTTGGTACAGAAGGACAGATTTTGTTTTGGCTCAGATCAAGACATTTCATTTCCTCCTGATGTCATTCTCTGTACAGCACAGTGTCTTAAACACAAAAAAAAAAAAAAAAAAGCCAAACAGGTAGACTGTTTAAAACTACAACTCTGTAGTCACAGTTACTACTAAAACAATTTAGCTCTTCAAATAGCCTTGTGTGGATGCTCTCATACTCTGTAAATATTTGTCACTTGTATTGGTTTAATAAAATGCTGATTGGCAAGAAGGCAAATAGGAAGCATATGCAGGGCTACCAGATTAAGAGAATTCTGGGAAGAAGAGCAGAAAGAAGCACCCACAAAATGAAGAGAAAGAAGGATAAAAATGCTGCACTGAGAAAAGGTACCAGGCCACATGGCTAAACATGGATAAAAATCATGGGTTAGTTTAGGAGTAAGAGATAGCAAGTAATAAGCCTGACCCATAGGCCAAACAGTTCTTAATTAATATAAGCCTTTGTATGATTATGTAGTACTAAACGGCTGTAGGACTAGCCAGGCAGGACAGAGGAACTTCTGATTACAGCCTTATCGCCTGAAAAACTCCACATAGCGCTCAGAAGGCCAAGTTTACCTCCACTTACGACTTCAAGAGTTATTGTTATGACTCATCAAGGAAGGATGGCATGACCACCCTTTCAACTTGTCTAGTAAGTCAATCAACTTTCTACGTGACAGCTGTCAAAGCAGGGCCTCACTACAGCATATATCTAGTGTTCTGTGACACATATCATGTTTCCTTCATTAGTTCCTGGAAGAATTGAGTACATTAGATCTTTAAGGGTTTCTCCTGGCCAGTCTTTGAATTATATGAAAACAATAACTTCCTCAATTCTAGTGTTCATGAAAGTTCTCAGAAACATAAGCTTTATATCAACACAAGAAACTATAGATATCTGATTAATATAAGCATGACCTTCCTGTTCTAAAAGCTTCAAAAGGAGGTTGATAATTAACATTGACTATATCAGATTCTGCTGTGGAGAAGAGCTATGGAGTGATGGCAAGGAGAGGCCATCAGGATGACTTCACCCCTAAGATCCAATGACCCCAAGAGGTTCCAGTCACTGCTAGTAAAGTCAACCCTGACATATCATTTCCAAAAGATCCTACAGTCTCTGGAAACAAGACTGATCTGTCGCTGTTTCATGTAACCTACTACTTTACAAACAATCTACTACTTTAGAAACAATCAGGTAAAAATTCCTACATTTAAATTTATCACAGCAACACGAAGGCCATGCATGATGGTGTCTGGTGGGCTGATCCACAACAATGTAGCTACAAATTCTATCAGCATGTCAGACTTCATATTCCCTATGAAAAACATAGGTTACATTATAAATGTCTGCACAGTATTTGGGATATAGAATGTGTTCAGTGAATAGTTAATTGAATAATAATCATTTTCTTACCCCAAGAGTGCATGAAAAAGACAAAGGTGTCTCTCTTATGTTTTCCTTGGGTCTTATCTAACTGTCCCTTTCACTTACCTACTCATGTTAACACTGTAGGAATTCCAATGGTTTGCCTACACTGTCCATAGGTCAAACTGTTAACAGTAAGACAACACACACACACACACACACACACACACACACACACACACACACACGAAATTCAGAAACATGTTTATACTTTCTTCTTCAGGCTTTTCCATGTTTACAGCTGTTTGTATGGGCCAGTGAAATGTCTTAGTCAACAAGCGTTGTGTGTTGTCAATCTAATGACCTTAGTTCAATCCCTGGAGCCCGAGTTTAATCTCCAGAGCCAAAATGGAAGATGATGAAGGAGAAAACAGACTCCTGTTAGTTGCATATGCAGATGGATGGATCTACACACACACACACACATATATACACACACTGTAAAAAGAAAATACCTTACTGGCAACATCTGTATGCAGATTAGTTCTATATCTCCATAAAAATTGAATCAAAGAGGTACCTTTCCTCTCTCCGCAGTGACTGAAACCAAAGCAATGTGACCTAAGTTACAGTGTCACCCAAAGAACTGGGCAGAGAAGAATTTAAGATGTCTTCTCTTAGTCTGCTACCTTTACAGTGCTCTGTATGCAGAGCCTGGCTCCCTCAGAAATAAGAGCACTATCCAAGTATTGACATAGACTATGAAGCTGCTGAAAGACAACTATGGGAGTTCTAATGGCAGGAACATGACTCAATGCACTGCTGGTGGGCTTGGGGTGCCTTCATCATAACTTCTAGCATAGGGCTAGAAGCCCAGGCAAGGACCAAGAGGGCAGCTCCACTCACAGACTCTGTTCATCACTTAGTGACCATGGGAAGCAAAGGCTTCATTCACACCACCCTAGTGTGATAGGGTTGAATGATTTCTGATGTTTGTTCCATGTCTAAGTGGCCAGATGCACAAGTGAATGAGAAGGCCTGCTTCTCCTCGAATTTCTCTATGATTCTCTCCTGATCTCCACATTGATCAGTGAGGAAAAATTCTCACTTCTATAAAAAATAGTTAACTTTCTGGATGATGGCCTGAGATGAGCAAAGATCTCTTCAGGTGACGCGACTGGCAATTTCACTTTCTTCTCGTGAGTTTAAGGTATTAGGTCACTGCCTAGAATTGTTCATTTGGAATCTTTGTGATTCTTCACCAGTCCCGGAGACTAACAATACCTTTGACAAGCTGAAGAAGTCCTTAGCTGCCTGCTGTCTCTGCAACAAATTTCCTTCATCAACTAATTCACTAATTTGGGCCTTCTCAAGAACTCAGCTAATTTGTAAGAACAGGTGGCTCATCCATAAGTGTTCAATAAAGATTCACACATGATTACCCAGACAGCATTGCCTTAAAAACAAATGAGGAGATAAATGAGTGTATTCACAGAGCAGCTAAAGAGACAGCCCAGAGATTCTTCAGTAGCTAACAGTGTACATCTGGCGATGTGACAGAATTCTTTCCAAAGCTGGCGATGGGAGGGGCAGAAGCAGGTGACATAAGGGCTATAAAGGCTGAGTCATGTGGACAATTAAAAATTCTTGGGAAAATTACCAAGAGGTGACAGATATTTAACAATCAAAAATAGCTAATTACAGTCTCAGTCTTGTTTGTTATCTGTTCTTATCTTTAGCCAGCCTTAAGAGTTCACTAACACATGCACTAAACAGTAGTAAATATGTGCGGGCACTAGTTTAGTAAATGAGATCAACGGTTTTCATGTAATATAAAGAGAGAAAAAGTTATGTTGTGTGGCTAAAAAAATTCATATATTCTTTACAAATTAAATTGGAGGCTGAGATTTTATTGAGATAAGAAAAAAAAGCTCACAAAATTATAAATGCAATCATTCTACCAGTGGTTTGCGTATAAATACCAAATAAAATGAAACATGAAAGACAGGAAGGAAAGAAGGAAGGAAGGAAGGAAGTAATCAATCAGTCAATCCTGGCTGATGTTTTTGTTGAATTTAAGAAATTATTTTCTCCCAGGAAATAAAATTTGCTTAACAAGACATACCTAATACACACACACACACATACACTGAGCAGAAAGTAAAAGTAAAATCATTAGAATTTCTTTTAGAAGGCCAATTATTTTAAGGAGTCTTTATAAGACAATATAGGACATCTCATATACACCTACACCAATAATCAGTTTCTTCTTAGAAAAAAATTAGTAAATGTGTCTGGGTGTTGCACAAATCATTACCCTAAAAACTTTAAAATAGTACAAAGTTCAATGAGTACCACAATAGCTTCAATTTAACACAAACATAACAGGATGATAATAAATTTAGCCATTCCTCATATATAGTAAGCAAAGCACATCAACTCCCACAGACACCATGGACATTTCCTATTTATAATCCTAGCTACTCTTCTTTTGTGTAGGAAAAGGAAATGTTTGCATTTGTAGGAGTGTAAATACTTATAGTATGCAGAAGTGTTAGAGTAAGTGTTCAGGGGGGTGAATAACTCAATACAATTCTCTACAGAAATATTGTCACTAAAAGAAAGACATCACTGGTAAGAAAATCATGACTATAAAGTCCTTCCATGGGCACATGGATCCTTGTAGGCTTCAGAAAAGTCAAATTTTCCCCTTTAAAAGTCCTCAATACTGGTCAACAGTTCAGTTCAAGAGTTCAAGAGAGGTTCACCTGTGTATTTAGTCTTTGGTTCATCTGTTTTAAAAATACTTTCCGAGTAAGCCATGTGTCATGAGCAATGCCAGAAATGGATGAACAGGCTCTTGTCTTTCCAAGTATCTCAGAACTTATTGAATAACAATCAGTTCACAAGATTTAGAAATGCTAGTGACAGCTATTTATCATGAAGTCTGCCTAATTTAATGGTTGGAAGGGGTAAATGCAGGTTTTTTGCCCTTATCTAATATTACTAATATTAAACCCCATCACACAGCACACAGTAAACTTGTCTACATATCTCTATACATGTATATGGGTTACAGAATAAATACACATTATAGAGGCTGCCGCAGAGTTCAGAGCATTCGTACTTGGGCAGAGAGAGTTTTATAAGACAGCAGAGGAAGTTCCTCCAAGAGCACCTGAACTGAGTGTGAGAACAGAGCTGCAGAATTCAGCCATGAGGAGAAAGGCTGAACTAGGGTCCAGAGCAGGGAATAGGTCAGATGCAAAAAATGGAGGGGTCAGGTCGCAGGTCCAGACTGGTAAACAGGTAGATGGTCTTTTATGTAGACTGTGTCAACAATGAGAGGTCTTGTTTATTTATGTACACACTAAAATCTACGTTGATATGGGGCAATACTACCTTAGTATTACATGTCCATCACTTTATGGAATTCAAGAAAGTTACACCTTTCTTTCATCTCATGTATCCAGTTATTGATTCTGGTTTCCTTGCTATGACTTTAATGTCCCCATCCAGTTTCATCTCCACAATAAATTGATAAGATAGCTCATTTCCAAATTAATGGATTTTAGTGCGAGTGAATGAGGTTAAATCTCAGACAAAGAGTCAAGGAAAAAAAAAAGATTATAAGTATATTCAGTGAAAGAAAAGAGAATAAAAACTCTTAATTTAAAGAGAATATAGGCAAGCAGTTGAATTTTCAAAGAGAAAATTAACATGACATGAAAAAACAATTCAATAATAAATACAAATACCGAAAAGAGTCTAACTGAAATTTTGAAAGCAAAAATTTAGTAAATGAAATTTAAAAATGTCTTAGCCACAGAAAGGATAAAATAGAAGCCAGAACATTGGGGTGGGGGTGAATTGATGACTGGCTTGGAGAACTGTCTAGCTGCCTGCTTGCCAGGGATGTGTGTAAAATGGATTTTTGTTCCTAACCTGTTTCCTCCTTTGGAGGCAGTTTAACCTTTTAGTTCACAGCCAAATTCTATAGCTTTGCCGTCACACTTGACTCAGCAAATCTAGGAGCAGTTCCCTCTGACATCCCAGACAGACTCTCTCTGCCTGTGATGAACACTCTGAACTCTACAGCAGTCTCTGTAACTTGTATTCAATTTACTTTGTGCCCTGTGCTGTGGGGGCTAATATTAATAATTATGATAAAAACAACAAATTTGTTTTTACCCCTGCCAAGTCAGAAAAGCACACTTTATGATAAATGGCTGTCATTGAAATTTCTAAATCTTATGAACTTATCGTTATTCAATGAATTCTGAGAACTGTGGAAAGATATAAGCCTGTTTGTCTATGTGTCTGGCATAGGAAGTCTCAGAAAAAGAAATATTATTTTTTGATGGATATGTGATGCCTAATAGATGATACAGTTTCTGTTTCCTCCCAGACACTGTGGTCATCATCTCTTAAATGGGATTCAAATTCTGTTTGTAAATCATAGTCTGCTAGGGTAATGCAGTCAAAAACCACTGTTCTGTACAGCACGTAGTAACTCAGAGTAGGACATAGACTAAGCTCCACACATGATTCTCAAATGACAGTAAAAAAGATGTTGTCATTCCAGAGTCCAGCAGTGTATGCAGGTTCTGAGAGGGGGTATGTGAGCCTCAGAGAGGTTTCCAAGCAAGACTTCGCAGAAGAGGTTGATAACTCATCTAAGCTGAAGGAACACAATAGGAGTTTGGTGTATTCCTACCCCATGGCAAAGGAAAACACAAAGTAGTCTAAAAAGGGTTTGATGAACCTTTGAAAATCAAAGTAGCCTGATATAGATGCTGGGATAGGAAGAGAGCAATGGGGGAGAGGTGGATACAGGGAGGCCGAGTTGTTCATGTTTCTTATGCTCAACTAAGGTCTAGAAATAGGGAAGAAACAGTGAAAATTAAGGATGCAATGTGATTGCACCTGTATTTTTCTGTCTATTCTAGAAGAAATAATGATTTGGAAGATCTCGTAGTAATTACTTGAGAAGTGTCAGGTAAAAAGAAGGGCAGAGGCCTGAGGCAGAATAGGTGAGATGTGCTATAAAGTGTACATAGAGGATGGTAGAATAACTTGTGTATTTGAGATTCTAATGTTAGTGAGCTAGAAACCCCCACCATCATCAAGGTTAGGATACAGGTCATGCAGCAGCAGCGTTGGAGTTTGTGCTTAGTGATGGACACTTGGAATTTCAGTTGCCTACAAGGATATTGAAGGATAGGTGTCTAGAAGATGGCCCATATTTGGGTCAGAATCTCATCTGGTGTACATTAATGATATGAACATAAGAGTAGTAACTAAAGCCATGGTTTAGAGAGTCATTTGCTGATATGGCAGCAAACGGAAAGAGAAAAAAACCAATAGAAGAGTCTCTTCTTAGCTATCCCTCCTCTCTCATTTTGAATCCATATATTTTGAAAGAACACAAGTTGATCTGAGCCAAAGAAGGGAGCTGGGTTATATAGGGTTTCCTGGTTGTAATTCTCTTTCTTTTTATGCTTCACCTTTAGCCAGAGTTGGCATGTCCTTTTGTTGTTATTGTTACTCACTTCTGTATTTCTCCACTGCTCTAATGCTAATTGCTAGTCTTACTCTGTTTATATCTTTACATTCTCACCCTTCATAACGAATATCTAATATACACCACACTATCACTGCTCCTCTACTTTCCCTGAAATGATTAGAATTGAAAGGGCAATTGTTTTAAATTGGATGTAGCTGTATGTCACAGCAGGCCTATTCATCAGTTGTATGTGCTCCTGCAGATAAGAGTCTGTTCCCAAAGTAGTGTCGGAGAGCAGGCCCAACACCTATAGCATGTGACTGATGGTTCAGTTACTCTGATACAGCTCCAGTCCAGTGGGAATAAAGAACGTTTCAACTGAATTATATATAGTTCCATTTGAACAATACACATAAAATATAGAGTCTTTAACAAACTCTACCCAGAGGTGTAGGACTTAGATAGTTGAAAGACACCCATACACAGACAGCTAGATAATAAGCTGGGAATAATGAGAAAACAGATTCTTAATGTAATGGTGCAAAAACATTAGTTCCAAAAGCGAAGGGTGACAGAAAACTTTATAAAGAATAACACAGTTCGGAGTTCAGAGTCAGGCTGTAAGGCTCAGCCCCAACTTGGGAGTACTCAGCTCCCATGCAGAGTCAGAGAAACTCCAAAGCTCAGAACCTCTGCTTGAGAGAAAGAAAAAGCCTAAGAAAAACAAAAACAAGCAAAAAAAAAAAAAAAAAAAAAAAAACCAAAAAAATACTACATTGTTCTTTCAGTAACAAGTATGTTAAGAAACAAAAAGACCAGAGCAGAGACAAAATTAGAGGCTCAAAACCTCAGTCAGCAATAGATGCACTTATTATTCAGCAGATTTGTACTAAACAAGAGAAGATTCTTGAGGTCTGCATACCATGTGTGGGCTAAGAAAATTCTTTCTTCTTGGCACTCAACTGAAGCTAAAATGTCATTTTAAATAGATCCCTGAGAAGCAGGTATCTGGGAAGGCCTGGAAGGAAGTCATAAATTCCACAGTAATTAATTCAAATGAGAGTGAATTAGGTGAAATCCCAGACAAAGAGCTCAAAAGAATTATTATAAGTATGTTTAATAAAACAAAAGAGGACACAAACCCCCTAATTAATTTAAAGAAAACATAAGCATACCATTGAATTTTTAAAAAGGAAGTCAGCTGGTGGTGATGATGCACATTGTTAATCCTAGCATTTTGGAGGCAGAGACAGGTGGATCTTTATGAGTTCCAGGCCAACCTGTTCTACAGAGTGAGTTCCAGGACAGTCAGGGCTACACAGTGAAACCCTGTCTTGAAACACCCCACCCCCAAAAGAAGGAAGTCAATACAGGATATAAAAGAGGTATTCAATAAAGAGATATAAATGCTGAAAAACATCAAATTGGAATTTTGAAAGTAAAAATTTAATAAATGAAATTTAAAAATTATTCTTAGCCACAGAAAGGATAAAGTAGTGTTCAGAAACAAAGGAGATAGATTAATCCAGTTAGATAATAACAAAGATTAATTAATCAGAAGATACAAACTACATACAAGATCTATGGGACATTATTAAAAGATCAAATTTGTGAATTATGAGCATAGAAGAATGAGAAGTGCAAATTCTATACACAGAAAATACATTCAGCAAAATCATACAGAAAAATTCAAACATCTAAGGGAAGGTGGTCATCAAGATAAAGGAGGTGTTAGAAGCACAGATACATGAGTCTGCCAAACAACATCATCATGTCACTCTCAAGTCAAAGTACTAAGTACAGGGGACAAAGCAGAAATAGGAGAGCTGAGCCAAGTCACCAAAAAAAGCAAACTCGGGAGAATAACAAAGGCCTCTAAGCAGAAACTCTATAGCCCGGGAGAGCTGGGCATGGAACCACATTCTAAAGCAGTCACTGCCAACTCACAGTACTGCATTTACCAACACTATCCTTCATAACTGAAAGAGGAAGAAAATGTTCTATACTAACCACTATGAAAAAAATTGCTATCACCAAGTCAACACTATAGAAGATACTTGGCAAAATCCTACACACTAAGAGAAAAATAGCCAAGCATGCCCAAGCTGCAAACCACAACCACTGAACAGCTTGGGATCAGAAACACCCTGGACTGACTCCTGGGATCCCACTCCACCTAGAGGAACACCTGATTCACTCTTGGTGGAGGGGGGGAAGAAAACTGGATCTGCCAGGAGTGGAGACTGAACTAAGCAATATTGGGTCAGTGGGACCATGGGACTGTCTGCTGCCTGCCCAGGGAGAGGATGGGGAGTTGTGGAGAAGAAAGAATGACCTGATGTGGCTGACTTCTCCATTCTTGGAGTTCTGGGTGCTTTGCCTAGGGAATAGTGCTACCTACAGTGTGCTGGATCTTTCCACTTCAATTAACTTATGACAGTCTCCCCTAGGCATGCCACAAACCAATCCTCATTCAGACTCTTTTCCTAGGTTCGATCAAGCTGAAAATTAAGTCAACTATTGCATACATCAAACATTAACGCAGGTTATTTCAGAAATAAGCACTTCTAGCTGTAAAGAAACAGATCAACCTTAACACATCAATGGCAGGTGACCTCAGTAGTCCACTTTCACCAATAGATAGCTTATCTAGATGAAAAACAATCAATAAGAGACATCAGAGTTCAATGTCATTGTAAGTTAAATGTACTTAACAAACATCTACAGAACATTCCATTCAAATGGTGAAGAACAAATATTCCCAGAAGGCCATGACACTTTCCCTAAAATAGGTCATATTTTAGAACAGAAAGCGAATCATAAGAAATATAAAAAATTAAAATATTTTGTATTCTATATGATCACAATTAAATCAAAAGCAAGAGAAGTTACACACAAATAAACTCATAAAGACCAAATAACATATTATTAACTATTATGTCATTAAATCAAGAGGGAAATTTTAAATTTTCTAGAATAATATAAAATAACAAAACACGGCAGAACCTGTGGGATACAACAAAAGCAGTTCTAAGAAGAAAGTTTATGATTATAAGTGTACACATCAGAGAACTCTAAAATAAATAACCTAATAATATACCTTAGGACTCAGAAAAAAGGCAAAGGCAAACCCTCAATCAACAGGTGAAAAGAAACATAAAAACCAGGACATAAATTAATGAAATAAAAATGAAAAGTAATACAAACAATAAATAAAACAAAGAGTTGGTCATCTGAAAATACAAAGAGGATTAATAAATCTTTAACCAACTAAAGAAAATAGAAGATTCAAATAAATAAAATTAGAGATAAATGGGAGATATAACAGTAGAAACCAATGGCCTTCAAAAGATAATTAGGTATATTTTGAAAAACTATATTTGAAAAGAACCATAAATTCTAAGAGTTATTTCTAAACTCATAGGACCTACTAAAATTAAACCAATAATAGAAACAACTTAAATGCAGTAAGCAACGAGAATGATAAGGTTCTAAGTCACCCATCTAAAACTTCCCCAGGCATAGACAAATTTACTGCTGAATCTACTAGAGATTCAAAGTGCACATTGCACCAATGCTCCTCAAACTATTCCATAAAATAGACAGGAAAGATACACCACCAACTTATCTTACAAAAATCAGTGTTACTCTGATACCCAAACTGAATACAGATGCAGTTAAAAAAAAAAAAAAAAGTAAGAAAGGGAAATCATTATCTCCCTGTTGAATATGGATGCAGAACTTCTCAGTAAAATACTTGCAAACAAAATTCAACAGCACATCAGAAAAGCCATTTGCCGTGACCAAGTGGGCTTCACTCCAGGAATTCATGGAGGTTTCTGCATATGTAAAATGGTAAATGTTAAGACAGAAATTGTACAATTATCTCAGTGGATTTACAAATAGCCTTTGACAAAACCCAAAATCCATTCATGATAAAAATCTCTGAATAAACTAGAAACACAGCAGACATAAACTTAATAGTAAATAAAGTGGTATTGGTGGGTAATAACAGAATATGGAACTATGCAACTTCACATGTAACATTAAAAAAATCAGTAGTACAAGGAAAATAAAAAAAGAAAAGGAGGTATGGTGATGAAATAAAGCCTTTGGTTTGAGGGCCAAATACCTAAAGTGAAGGTGGAGAACTGCCTACTACTATTTTAATGATATTTCATAAAGATTTATATTTCATAAAGGTATTTTTATAAAGGTATTCCATAAAGGTTTAAAATCTTTCTTGGTTTAAGATGGGCATTGCACGATGTTCATGAGTGTCTAGATAGGCTATCTGAATTAGATTAATTACTTCTATAGTTCAGAATATGACCTAGTACATTTTTAGTGCTATATATAGAAAATGGCTAAGGTTTCTATATAGGTCCAGATAGAAAACATCCAATCACATATTGCCTTGCCTAGATCAGCTAACCAGACCCATTGATTATTTTTTGCTGTTGTTGTTATTCATCTACTTATTTTATTTATTGTTAATTTATAGAAGTTTGCCAAAATATTTTTGTTTTTTCTATAGCTGTTCTATTGTTCAGAGCTGTGTGATTTTCTTAGAATAGGCTTTAGTTTCTTTAATTGCTCTGGGAAGGCATTTTCTCCTCAATGGCAAAATAAGAATGAATTGGATTTGATGACACAAGGGCTTGAGAAATCCCCTTCAGGGCATTTCCTGAAGGCAAAAAGTTACCTTGTCTGTCCCTTGTTGACCTGCAGTCATTGGTCTGCCTTTGACACAATTTCTATATACTCCAAGAAGGGAGTGTCATTCTGTTGGGATTATTCTTAGCACAGACATTGTTTCTGGAAATGCCTTATTTACAGTTTCTTTTTACATGACCTTGCTTTCCACAGTTGCACCATTTGATATTTTGATTTTTCTTTAAACCTCTTTAGCCCAATTATCATCACAAGTTATAAGATTCCATATTAATTGTATCATGAATCCAATCCTCTAAAATGCTGACCTTACCTTTAATGGCCTAATTATCTTTTTGCATTTTCAAAAGACAGAGATTCAATTATTATTTGCCTACCTTCTGAATCTGGTACCATTCTATTTACCACTGAGGTTAATGTTTGTAAGAATTCTGTAAAGGTTTCTTGTGACTTTTGGATCTCTTTTGTAGTAAAAAAAAAAAAAAAAAAAAAAAAAAAAAAAAAAAAAAATCAGTTTTCTTTCCTACATCTTGAGTTCTATCCCAAGCATTTGAGGCTGCCATTTGATATAAAGTCAGGGTGTGGTTATCATATAAAGACTGTTTGTCTATATTAGCATAATCTCCTTCCCCAAGAATTTGGTCTTGGGAGATTTCAAATTCTCTATCTCTACTGTGTTTTTCTATAATTTTAGCTTCATCCTCCTACCAGGTTCTCCACTGCAATTGCAGCCCAACCTCCAAGACAGCTGTAGCCATGTCTGTCCAGTCTATAAAGATTATTCTGTTACAAGTTAACCAGGAATTTAACATTTGTTTTACAAATGGTGAGTGCAAATCATAAGTGACTATTGCTTCCTTTTATCTCCTTCAATCTAACATTTATACTGAAGTCCATTCAACTTTTACACAATTTCTGTCATTTGGCAATTTCTATAAAGTTACTAGATATACTAAGATTGGCTATTTGAAAGCCTTAGGCTGTTTCTCTGTACTCTTATAAGGCAATGTTGAGATTTGTTCTTTAAATTTCTCTATCTGGGTCTGAATATATCTCTCTAGTATGTTTTAACAAGGTTTTCTAATATTTTTATCTTGCCACTCATACCAACCAACTTGATGCTTATTACATCAGCCAACTTGGTACTCATAGAAAGCAGTTTTTTAGGGCTAAAACAAGGATGATAAAAAATAATATTTATAATAGAAATTATGATAATCCCATATACATTATTCATCTTCTCCCTTACTGGTTCCAGTTTCAAATTATCTAGTATAATATCAAACAAAGAACAAACACCTCCCAACATAATACTGTTTTCCAGTTGTTAACATGGGAGCAAAACTGTCTCTATCTTAAACTAACTCCCTTTTTAAAGACATTCCAATTGATTCACCCAATTTGCTGTCAATGATGATTTAGATGACTGTAAAGTGGGGCAACAACTACCTATTTTAATAGCAATCTAAGGATCCAAGTCCAGAAAACAAACAAACAAAACAAAACAACAAAAAACATCAGGAAAGAGAAACCACTGTTCAAAAAACTCACCCTAGTGAAGAAGGAGGAGAAGAAACACGTGTAGTGGGCTCTGCCTAAGGCTGGAGACTAACTCCTAACAGAAAACCTAGCCAGCCTGGTAGTGAGCCCAGTCACGTGTAGCTCCAGCTGGCAAGCAGCTTTTATGTGAATTTGTGCCCCACATTGGGCACTAGATATAACACAAATTTTATTTAGTATTATAATAAAAACCTGGAACCAGATATTGGGGGAAAGCTGGAATATCAAAGAGACAGAGAAACAAACCACAGCCAATTCTCACCTAGACAACTTCTCAGGCCTAAGAGTGTAAGTGCTTTCTTCATGAATCCTCAGCCTGACTGGTCACTCAGACAGAATGGCTAAATTTCTGCCTTCTCTTGCCTTATATTTCTTTCCCTGTACAGCTGTTTTACTTCCTGGTTCAACTCTGCTAGAGCTACAATTAAAGTTGTGAGCTACCACTGCCTGACTATTAGGACTTGAACTTACAGAGATCCAGACAAACCTGTCTCCCTAGTGTTGGGATTAAAGGCATGAGTCACAACTCCCTGACTTTCATGGATTGGTTGTGGGTAATTCTGCCTTCTGATATTCCAGACAAATTTTATTACATGTACAATATGTCACTACACATCCCAGCTGCAGCTTCCACCCTTATCCTGCCCTCCCAGTCCTTCCCCCATTCCCTCCTCTCTTCTACCCCCCTCATCTCTTCCTCTTCCATCTCCATCCAGGAAAGGGCAGGTCTCGCATGAGTATCAGTAAAACATGGTATATCAAGCTTCAGTAATACTAAGCACCTCAAGCAAGTAGCAGAGACGGCTTTCCTTGATTTTATTACTATCAAATGCAAGAACAGGGTTTTCATGGCTTGAAAAATCTAAAGTAGCTCAAGTGATAAAATATGGCTCTAATCAAAATGACTCAGTGTCGAGCAGTGAGCCTGGCAGCAGCCAATTAGTCAGTGTTGTTTCTTGTGAGAAATGTGATATTCAGAGTATCACTCAACCCACAACCATAAATAATATGCATGGCAGAAGGAAATAGAAGGAGATCCCTATACACCAGAACAAGTGGTTTTAATTGCATTGTACTCCTAAGAGAGTGATTATGTAGAGGGAGGTTGTGATTCCCTCCTCCTCATCATGTATGCACTTGGTCTAAAGTTGCCTTGATAATAAAGTCACATCTGTACCCAACATTACTGTGAATTTATTTTGAACGTGCTATGTTTTATTTGCCTGTGGTCTTCTTTTGATTTGTTTGGGCTAGTTCCTCAATAGGACCAACACAGGCTTCTCTTGAGCCATCAGGACTCTAAACAGGTTCATCTGGCAGACACCTCCCTGCCCTTGATTAAACAGGTAACCTACGTTTCGCCTCATTCAATTTTGCCAAGCCCAAATCCATTTTTAGGCTGGAATATTTTCTCTTCTTGTATTTTCTGAGCTTGTTTTCTACAGTTACACGAAAATATGTTACAGAAAGGAAATGTAGGCAGCCAGCAGAAGCAGCAGGGGTTTTCTTCTGCCTATCTTTTGCTGTCTTCACTTCAAACAAGTGTGTGTTTAGGCAGCAGAGACAGCGGTGTGCAGCCTTCATTCATTTCCCTAGAGAATGGTTTATCAAGCACTGAAAATACGAGCTGTTTCATTCTGCAAAACACATATCAGATCCTTTGACAAACAGTAGCCATTACCCTGTGTTCTATATGCAGTTCCCTGCCTGGAAAGTAGTCTTCAGACAAGCCTTCCCCTGGGGCAGTTTAACCCCATTTATTCATCTCAATTTAACTCTAGGTTTCTAGCCACGAAAAGGACAAAATAAATTAAATTAACAAAACCCATTTGGAAAATGAACCTTTTGCAGTGGGCTCCAGGAAACACTTAATGCAGGAGTCAATGTGACTTGCATTTCCATCCACACTCCAGATGCTTCTGTTTTGATGCATGGACGGTGACATCCCCAAACCTGGGATCTGAGGCTCATTAATGCACCTGCATGCTGAGGAATGTATTTGTGTGTCAAGATTTCCACAATGCCAGCTCATGGCTTCTTCTCTGGAAGGAGGAACCTCAGTGTGAAGTTTGCACATGTGCTAGAGTGGGTGTTAGTCTACACAGTGGTTCAATATAGCTGAACTCCTGTTGACATTTTAAATTACAATGAGAAAGCCTTGGGTCTACAGAAAGCTCTCATGCTGAGATAGAGATGGTGTACAAAGAGAGTGCCAGGCGGACGCTATGTATGTGGCACAGAAGCAGGCTTGGCCACAGGTCTTTCAAAGAGTTTCTACAAATGGAGATGGTGTGTTAAAACAACATGAACTGCTTTTTATGCAAATCAGTTGAATGTTCAGGGGAGATATGTGGATGTCCTTGTAGGGCCAATGCGCACTAAAAAGGGCAGGGTTCAAATAATCTTGAGTAAGCCACTAGAGAGCTTTCAGCTTTGCAAACAGAAAGTAAAGACATTGCTCCACAAGGTGGCCTAGGAGATGAAATGCATAATAGATGCAGCACCCCTCATGCTCACAGTGAGTGAGCTGGATATCCTGCAGGTAGAAGGCTGACAGGATCCAGAAAGAATTCTGGCCTCAGGTTTAAAGTGTTTTCTTCATCTTTGATTTACAAAGCCCTTCCTCGCACTGTCCAAAGAACTGAAGGCCACACCATCTTATTTTCATCACAGAAAAGAAAGCACCAAGGCACAAAAATTCAAAATTACTTGTCAGTGGAAACATAACGCAAACTCCTTAGCGAGCCTATGGTCCTGACATGAGCTGACCCTTCCAAGCTAGAGAGTGTGGGAAGGCTGGGCTCACCTTATCATAGCCTACACACTGATTATAAAGTCCCACACCCACTCTGCACTGAAGGACTGTCAAGGTAAATAACTGCAATTCGCAGGAGGTTCTTAGGAATAAAAACACAAAGATTCAATAGAGATGCCTATTTTCCCACTAGTACTGGCTTGATTTGATTTGAGCTCTTCAAAGGATATCTTTGGGAAGGAATTAAAGCTGCAGTATTATTAACTGACTTTGAATTTAGATATCACTGCATCTGGCGGAAATGCTGCCTCTTGGTGCTGATTTACAATGCTCTACTGTATGAGAAGAAGGAAAAATATGACAATTTGGAACATTGTTTGCTAGTTTTAGTAGACTATTTGAAACGATCTTTCATTTTGCTTCTTTTCCCTAGTAAGATGTCGTAAGCAAACAGCAATTGAAACGCCCCCCATTTCTTTGATTGTTCTCTTATTGACAGTCTACTATGCTTGCCATCTCAGAAGTGAGGCTGTGTTTGATCCCATGAATATGTATAATCTTAGAGTCTACACTAGCTTGCATGGTATATTAACCTGCTGTTGAGATTCCAACCCAATGTATTATGGTGCTATAAAACGTTAAAGTAAAAAATAAGAGGGTTCTATGGCCCTAAACAACGTATTCAATTTGATCCAGACAACTCCTCCTCTAAAGGCACTGTATCTCTCTCTTTTGCTCTCCACAAAGAGAAGAATAAATTTATTAATATCCTTCTGTTCTACACTGTCCCAGATCCCTTTCCCTTTACTGTCACTGTTTGTTTCCTTGCTTTAGAAATCATTTGTTGAGCATAGAGTGGCATCTGCCTGGGATTGGCTGAAACAGAGTAAGGATGCTGTAGTGTGGAATTTCCTTTGCTGGAACTGAGGACCTCTTGGGTCATCTGGAATGAGTTGTTCATTGTACTTGAGGGACTACTTTGTGTCTGGTGCTACTCTCCATGTGGGATATTCAGCAGCTGATGGAGTAGACCTTTAGTATACTTTCCACTGAAGGAGGCAAAAAAGTATTCTGGTAGTGAGAGATGGAAGGAAGCTGCAGTAAGGTAGGAGGAAGCGTGTGGAGTCATCGGGGATGTTTTGCCTGGATAGCCCTCATATGAGCAGTTGTAAAGAAGAAAGGGACAGTTCTACAATGGACCATAGGATGGAGCTGGAGTCTCCTGACCCTGAGACTGGAAAGAAGAAATTTGACCTAGTGTATTGGCCCTTCATCTTTTAGTTGCTAAGCCCAGTCCTTTGGCAGGTTACTTCACTATTTGCAAGTAAATAAGGGATGGGGCACTTGCAGGCTGGAATTTGACTCTGTTGTACCCAACATCCCTTCCAGTATCTCCAGTCTCGTAGATTTCTGTCATAGGCCTTTTTATTATAAAATGCTTTGGACATGAATGGCTTTTCACTATCTTTCCTCCTACTTCTTACTGTTTTCTTTAAAAATTTTGTAATGTGTTTATCTTTTGGGAATTTAAGAGGGCACCTGATGGCCTGGGACTGGAGTTACAGATGGTTGTGAACTATCTACCATGTGGGTGCTGGGAGGTGAACCCCGGCCCTCTGAAATAGGAGTCAGTGGTGAAACCTATGTCAGCATGTGGAATACGGTACCACCAGAAAAAGGTTCGGTTTCATCTCTGGCTCATGATCAACCATCCCTTTTTCCCTCTTTCCAGGTCTGCTCTTGCCTGGGGGAGTGCATAGTTGTCAACCTGATTGATTTCCCATCCCGATACGGCCACATTACTGCTTGTACTATGCATTAGTGGTGTTACTTAAATATTTAATGGACTATTAAAAGAACATTTCTGTCTGTGTAATGTAAACATTGTTCGGTTGGCTGAAGGGTCATATCTTGATGAAACTGAATGTCAGGAGCATCAACACTACCTTCTCAGTATCCCAGAAATACACCATCAGTAAGCACTCCTCATAATACCCAAGCAGCTCTGCCTTTTATATACAGCTGCCATGTAACCACAGGCCCACAGAGGGAAGAGCTGGGCCAGCTACACGGTATCAGGCTCTTCTGTTCATCTGGCTAACACCTTATATTTCTAACACTACAATGACAAATTGAGAATTGTCTTTCTGACCCTATTTGTACAAATATTTATACATTATATAATACACAGAAGATCTTAGTCATTTATTAAACAAACAAAAGTTTTCAAATGTCATAATAACCTATTTTGACCACAGACAGATGTTGTAGACAAGTGAATTTTGCTTCAAACAGTAAAATTCTTTTAAGTGATTCTTCAGCTACTCAAGCTTACTGAGAAGGTAGTGAATGGACTCTAGCTATGGATTTTTTGTTTGGACTTTATTTTTTGAGGTAAGGTCTCACATAGCTAGGTGGGCCTCAGGCTAGCTATGTGGATGAGGATGTCCTTGAACTCCTGGTCCTTTTGCCTGCACATCCTGTATTAGAATTATAGGTGTACACAATCATTACAGTTGTGGAATTCTGGGTGTTTTAATAGAGTGGAACCATATCTCCCCTTGGCATCTTCACATAACTCCACATTGGTTTCCACTGTATCTGCTGACTCCCAGCCTCCCTGTGCCAACACTGCCTTTGCTCATGTCCATGCCTCTTATTTCCTATTTTCCACGATCTTAAGAATTTAAACAGTGTAAATGTTATGTTCTTCAGTATGTAACTCACCCTCTTAACCTGGCTCTGCTAGTGTATTTACCACTGCACTAGTTTTACTTCTGTTGCTGTGTGTGATTTGTTTGTCTTACTGTTTCAAGTTATAGTCCATCAGTGAGGGGAAGGTTAAGGCTGGTACTCAGGCACCTAGTCCTGTCACAGCTAGTCAAGAACTGGAGAAACAAATGCTGCCAGTTTGGTCATGCTCAGCTAGCTTGCTTCACTTTTATGTAGTTGAGGACCCCCTGCCTAGGGAATATTGTCACCCATAGTGGACTGTGTCTTCCTACATCAATGCACAATCAAGACAATCCCCTACAGATAAAGCCACAAGCTAACCTGCTAGAGACAATATCTCACTAAGACTCACATCCAAAGTGATTTTAGGATGTGTTAAATCGATAGTTAAAATTATCCAGCTTAATTACATTTGTGGGAGGACTCACAACAGTCTAATTTTAGAGAATTTACTCCAGCTCAAACTATTCAGGAACTATTTGTTCTCACTTCTTATTTGTGTTCCTGCTCTCTCACCCCAGTCTCAGGAGACGGCTAATCTTCTGTCTCTATAATCTCTCTATTCTAGACTTGTTATATAGTCACAGCATGTGTGACTTCAACTCTAGAAGCAAAGCCTGATTTTGCTCCAGTCACTGAGTACCAGCTTACATTTGACAGGAAAAATCACTCCCCAACCTCAATTGGTTGCACAGTTAACATAAGAAAATTTGGGGAGGCTGCAATCTGACACTCTGAAGCTGCCTACTTTGCATTTGTTGACATTTTGTTCTTTATTTCAGATAATATGCATTTGCTTTATCTGACTGGATTACAATCTTCCTGAGGATTTACAGCACTTTCATTTCCTTTATGTGTCTGTTAATAAAATAGGTACTCTCTCTAATAAACTGACATTTCCAGTGTCTTCTTGCATTTTCTCTTTATGTTATTCAAGGGTGCTTTTGCTTTTAAGAACCCACGAAGTGTGCTGGTGTACACCTGTAATCCCAGCACATGGAAACTGAGGCAAGAGAGAAAGGAATTAAAAGTCACCTTTGTGACATGGTGAGCCAGAGACCAACCTGAGATAACTGCACTCTTGCCTCAAAGAAATTAATAAAAAAAAATAGTATGTAGGCTATTTTACAATCTAAAAACAAGTCTATTTCCATTTTTGGAGATCAAACAATATTTACTTTGCCAAAGAACACATTTGTGTTTCCTTGGGCTATTTATGCAACTTTTTCTGAGCCTTAGTTTCTAACTGTAAAATGACCAAATGTATCTACTGATCTTTTCTGGGTATTAAACAAGGTAACAGCTCTTGATTATCGAGTGAACAGTTGCAAACAGTATTTGTCTGGGCAAGTCCATACTTTTCCCACAGTCACTGTGAGCAATGGAGGATTTCTATTAGTTCTCAGCGTACCACGATTCTAATGTAGCTTCTCAATAACCTGTTTGGAGTTTAATAGTTTTTAGTTTAATACTTTTCCCTGGTTCAGTTTTTCTTCTAGTAAGTCTAAATGCACACAGAAGTGTAAAATTTAAAAGGCACTAGTTTCTGCTCACTCCTATGTCAAGCCACACATCCAGAGAGAGAGAGAGAAAAAGAGTTTTATCAAATGCATGAACCTCCTGACTCCAGCCTCTGGGACAGGAAGAGCTGAGACCTGTGCAATGTCTCCATCATGAAGGATCCTCCCCAGGAACCCAGAGAAACCCTCCCCACGAAGAAGCTCTTTCAGCAGATTTTAGGCTGATTTTTTTTTTTTTAAACAACCCTGAGTAAAGCTTCCTTAATTGGCTTTCCCTCTCTGTTAGCACAGGTTTTGGGTGGAGACGCGTATTTAGAAATCTAATTACATACCTTAACTATACCCTGAGATGCTTCAAATTCACAAATTCACTTTGTGTGTCCAACATGGAGACAGTTGGCAAATGCGGGCCATAAAGGTGAAGATTTAAGGCCCGCCTGCGCAGAGCGGTACAGCTCTCTTCCATTCATTACTTCACAGTTAATCAAGGAGAAAATTCCCAGGATGGCCACATCTTTCTTCCCAAATTCTACACAGTGAGAGGAGAGACAGAAAGTCTTCTCTTTGTGTTTCTAATAAGGTATTTGGTTCACAAACTCTTGAATGTAGGAACAATACTAAGTGTTCTGATCAATTTCTGAAATCTCCTTTAAAGTCCACAGAGCAGGTCATCATGCTACCAACTCTATGTGTACACAATCCTTTTGTACAGTAATGTCTGAGTAGTCACATGCATAGGCACATGCGATTAATACAGATATGCAGAAAAAGAACTGCTTAGCAGCCATCAAATCCGTATATATACATTAGCTGGGCACTTTACCAACACAAGCAATTATATGGGAATTATTTTGTAATATCCAAGCTCTGACTGTGATGCAGAACATAGTTCCTCTGCTGAGCATCAGAACCACAAAATATTAAATGTATTTAAGTCTGAAAATGACATAACTACCAACAATGAAGAAAAACAGAAGTGGCTTTAACCAGATTAGCATTCAGCACCAACAGGCATCATTCCTGAACTCAGGACAACTTCCAAGAAGTTCAAAAATGGTACTTAGTTGCCAAAAGCAGTTAAAGATGTTAAGTTCTAGATGATTCCAGATACAGGAGCCACTAGTCTGTATATAAATGTGACCGTGAGTCATATCCTCAGGAAATATGGCATTGGACAAAGTTTCCCTAGAAAGACATTTTTTACATTTGAGGTTTCTCTGAGATTTACTAACCTTTCGAGGTCCATAACAGGAGAGAGCACAGTTTTTCCCTTCCCATCCCTGTCTGCTCATACCTTACACGATTCTCACATTACATTATCTCTTCACAGCGTGCACGCATGAGGAGGTCAGAGGACATGTGGAGGCAGTTGCTTCTCTCTTTATATCATGTGGGTCCCAGGGGTGCAAATTAAGTTGTACTTGGTGCCAAGAGTTTCTGCTCATATCTTTTATTATCATGGTACAAGTTGAACACAATCCAGTTTTAAAATAAAGAAACCATAGGAAACAAAATGACAAGAAATAGCAAATTAAGGCAGGTAAAGATTTAAAAGTAAAAAGTAATTGCTCAAAATCTTCAGGCTATACAGTCTGTGAAATAAGAATCAAATGTTTCTTGAGAGGATTTTCTTAGAAATGAAAAAATGTTTTAACAAGATCTGCTGAGGTATTACATGATATTAAAATTGAAAAATAATCTGTGATAAGTTCTATAGATGTGACATAAGATACTTAAGAAGTTTAACATTCATTTATATTTAAAATATTAGTAGATTACAAGTCAAGAGGACTTTTAAGCTTTGCAAATATTATCTATTATCTAAAAAATCCTGTACTAAACACAAGTATCAAAGTTAATACTAAAACTCAAGAGCACTACCATTAGAGTTAGTTAACAAGGATGCTGGTTGTGATAGCCCCTCTCTAGCCTGGTTGAATATCCTAGTAAATTCAGTATATAAAAAACCTACATGCAGCAAAAACATTCTATAAAGCTTGACTATGTTTTATGATTAAGAAATTTAAAAAACAGTGGGTATATTGGGTCAGTGAGCTGTCTCTGTGGGAAAGGGAACATGCAGCAGAGCCTTACACACCCAGTTCTGTCTCTGGAACCCTTGTGGTAGAAAAAGAAGGCTGCCCTTTGACCTCAGGAGTGCTCTATCACACACACACACACACACACACACACACACACACACACACACACACACACACTCACATGAGAGAGAGAGTGCTCAGTACAATAGAGATTGTGTCTGACAGACTCCTAGCTAACGTGTACTGAATGGAGAAGGCTTCGGGTACGGCAAGCATGCCCACGGTCGACACTTCCTCCCTCACTGTTGTATTGGAAGTCACAGATCACAGTAAGTGAACAGAAAAAAAGTCCATCAAGTAGGAGAGCAGAAGAATAAATAATCTTTCATTGAATATGACTGAAGGACTGAATATGTTTAAAAAACCCTAATTCCACAACTAAAGCCAAATAAGGTTTAAGATACAAAATCAACATAAAAAACACTATCTTTTAAAAATATATAAATAAAACAATAAAGGAACAATCACATTCAGAATATCTCCAAACAAACAGAAACACAAACCAAAAATAGCTGTCGGGAGCCATTGTCAGGGGCTATTACAGGCCACAGTTATACAGTAAGAATTCAGCTGTCATCTAGGGGGCCAGCCCATCAGAAACAAGGTTTCTGTTGGAGAAAACTATTATGCAAGGTGTGATTACTGTCTTTTGAGTGGATAGCTGTTATGAATGTAAACTTCTTGTAAAGTAATAGTTTCTCTTATCTGTTACAAAATTGGGATTTGTTCCCACAAATGGCAGTGTTATGACCATTTAATGGGCACACACATCTGTGGATGGTCAGGAAGATGACTTTTCATTTAGTTGTATAATTTTGGTATATAGAAAATATGCTAGGACATGCTTCATAGTCAGATCTACCGTCCCACAGACTCTAGACACTTAAAGATTGCCTTGTTCCTTTTACTCAGACTAACACACACTGCACACATTTCACTTATTTTTATCTCAGAACAAATTCAAACCAGACTAAAGGACATTGTGAATAGATCATAAGCTTAAACATTTACAGTTATGCACAAGGTCAGAGTTGCAGGTGTCTACCAAGACTACTAACACAAAACACGCTAAGAAAAGCATACCAATTCTTTGCTTTCCAAGTCTGCAGACAATAAACCTATGTCTCAAACTTTGTCTCATCTGGGCACTGTGCCCCATCCCTGTCTGGTCAATCTGTGGCCTTGGAACTTTGTGTTGCCATGGTAAATGGCTCTGCCTTAACACTTTGTGCTTGCTTTCACATTGGTTTACTAATTTTAGCGATTACCTAGCCATTTTTAGGAATACAGTATTACACATGTCTTCCTCCCTTTCTCTTCTTATATTCCCCTAATTGATTTAAGGTCTCTCTCCCTATCATTTGACCCTGTTCCCTCTTAGGAGTTCATTGAGGATTTTACAAGTCACTTCTTTTTTGACCCATAAAGAAAGCCTTACAGTCACTGCCTGATGTAAACTCTTATCTGCCTTTATGACTCTGAAAGAATTTAAGCCGTGTGCCCTTGCTTTGGCCAGAGACTTGCTGGTTGTGTATAAAAACTGCTAGCTGTGGAGACTCACGATAGAAGAAGGTAGAACAAAGAGAATACAGTCATAGTCACAGTTTTCAATAAAGACGATGAACTAAAGAGCATGCTGAGTAGATTCACTGATATATTCCCAGAGAAGTAGATCCCTTCGCTAGTTAGTAGATTTTCCCTTTTGAGCCCTGGGAGAAAATCCATAAGGCTGGCACTTGTTTTTTTTTGTTAAACTGCCACCACCAAAACAGTACATACAACAAAAAATCAATCAAACACCTAAGAATAAATTTCACCAAGAAAGTGAATAACTTCTACAATGAAAATTATAAAATAGCTGTTTTAGTTTCTTCTATGTTGCTCTGATAAAAACCATGATCAACAACAGTTTAGGGAAAGAGAGGGTTTATTTGGCTTACCATTCCAGGTCATAGTCCATTACTAGCAGAATTCAAGGGCAAGAACTCCAGGCTGGAACCAAGGAAGAATGCCAATCGCTGGCTTGCTCTCAGATTTGCTCAAAGGCTCATTTTCAGCAGCTTTCTTATACAACTCAGGACAACTTGCACAGGAAATGGTAACAGCAACCATGGACTATCCCTCTTACCTCAGTTAGGGCAATCACCACAATCTCTTATGTACACATCCACAACTCAACCTGAACAAGACATTACTCGATAGAAGCCCATCTCCCCTTTCAGGTAATTCTAAGCCATCGATTAACAACTAAAAGTGTTAAACAAAACTGGAAAAGACACACATACACACAGATAGCCACACAAAATGGGAGTATATACTATGTTCATGGACTAGAAGAATTAAAATTGCTATAATGTTATAATGCTCAAAGGAATCTAGATAGTCTATGCAATTCCTATCAGAACATCAATGGCATTCCTTACAGATGTAGAAAAAAAAGCACTCTTGAAGTTTAAAGAGCCACATGCCATGCTTGAGCAAAGGAGCAAACTAACACAGGGACTAATAACACTAACACTAAAGCATGGACATTAAACAAAACACAGAGAAAGAGAATTCAAAGCAAAACAGACAAAAGAGAATTAACCTACATATCTATGGCCTAACAACCGATTTCTTAGAAAAGCAGGAAGTTATTGGAAAAGGAAAACCTTCTGTTCACAAGTAGTACTAGAAAAACTGAATAATCAGATGTAGAAAAAATGAAATAAATCCCTCTATATCACCATATGCAAAATACAAGTCATCATTTGTGTAATGCTCAGACATAAGATCCAGAACCATGAAGCGACTAAAAGGAAACAGAAAAATGCTTCATAACATTGGTTTGGGCAAAGTTATTTTGGATATGACTTCAAATGCAGAGGCAATCAAGGAAAAACAAATGTACAGATGGGATTATGTCAAACCCCAGAGCTTTCTCTCTGTAGTAAAGAAGAATTCAGATACAACTTGTGAATGGGAGAAAATATCTGCAATTTACCTGACAAGTAATTAATCCACAGAATATGTAATGAGCTCAAGCAATTCAACAGCAAACCCTCCAAATAATCCAATTAACAATGGGTAAATAGCCTGCAGAGACACTTCTCAGCAAAAGAGACACAAATGTCCAACAGACATATAATAAAATACACAACATAGCAGTCATGCAAATATACCCTGCCATGAGCTGAGACATCATCACACTTCAGAATTGCTATTATCAATAAATTTAAAAGTTAACAAGTACTTTCAAGGATGTGGGGAAAAGAAACTTTAGCACACTGTCCATGGGAATGTACTTACAGAGAAGAGTGCGAAGGTGCCTCAGAAAAATGGTCCTTCAACCCCGATACTAGTTGTACATCAAAGGGACTGAAACACTTCTAGTGAGGAGAGTCATCATTGAGTGCTTAACTAACAGTCACCAAGATGCAAAAGCCATGTCAGAGTCCACCAACACGTGACTGAACTAAGACGTGAATATGCTGCATTTTATGTGGTGATATACAAAATGCATACTTATACTGGAAAAAATATATACATGCTCAATATAAAATGATGAAATGCTATCATGGAATTTTTTTTTTAGATTTTTAAACTTTATTCTGACAACATTGAAGCTTTAATTTTTATTTATTTATAAAACAAAGTCTTTTTTTCCATGTATCCCCTTGCTTTCCCTCCCTTCCCCTTCCCAATCCCTCCTGGTCAGCCTTCAGCCTCCCTCCTCCCCATCCTCTCCCCAAAAAGGGCAAGAAGTTCAATGTCACAAAATGGATAGAACTAATGAATACATTAATATAGTAGTGAGTAAAATGTCACACAAAGAAAGAAGATAGGGCATGTTTATATATATGTATATTATCGAAGCTGAAAGCTTTATCTTAAAGGAGAAGATGGTGGGCAGCATCTGGAAGCATGGGAGGGGCCAAAGGAGGATGGTGAGCAAATGTATGAATGCATGGGATAGGAGAAGTAACTTCCAACATCCTATGGTGTAGCAGGACAGCTGTGCTTTGCAATAATGAATTTTTTTGAATATCCAGGAAAGAGGATTTGAATACTTGCTATACAAATATATGATAAATGTCTGAGGTTACAGATATGACAGGTACCCTGATCTAATCATTACATATTATACACATGTCACAGACTAATGGATTGATAAATGTCACTATATTAAAATTCAATACTATTCATAAGAGAAAGTCATAAATGATGTGAAAAATCCAGCAACCTTCTGGGAAAATACATTTTCAATGCATATGAACAATAAATATTGTTATCCAGAATATATAAAGAACTTTATGATTCAATAAGAAAAACAATTCCCCACCTGCTCTTAAAGGGCACAAAAGCACATCTATGGCTTTTACTAACGGAAAGCTGACTGGCCAAAATGGCTGTTGAGAGATCCCAGCCTCCTCTACTGTCTAGAACACATAAAATATAAAAGAAAATTAAAATTTGTCATTTACACTAACAAAAATATTGACAAAATCCAGAGTATTATGCTTCCATCTATTAAGTATGGAGAAGCATCATCTTGTTTGTTGTTCTGTTTTATTTACTTTATTATTTTTACAGTTTGGGCCATATTGGAGCGAGGCACATGCTTTATCACTGAGCTGCATTCACAGGTCTCTTATTTACTTTTAATTCGGAGATATAGTTTCATTAGGTTGGCCAGGCTAGTCTTGAATTGACTTCACTGTACAGCCAAGTATCAAAGAGTTTCTATCCCTCTGTCTTATCCACCTAGTAGCTGGAATTCCAGACCTGCACCACCAGGTCACATTGAGTCTGTGCTTTAGGAGTTATCAATTATTTATCAACACACTCAAATAACTACTTTACAAAACACTGTCTGCAAAGCCTAAGAAAACTGAAGAAATCTATCCCCCCATGCACTGTGTTGTTGCTTCCTTAGGAATAAAGATGTTGAGTATAGCTTATTCTTCAAGGTTCTAGTTCATCATTGTGGGAAAGTCAAGGCAGGAAGTTCAAACAGCTAGTCATATCACGTCCATGCTCAGGAGCAAAGATAAGTGCATGTATACATGCTCTACTTGTTTGCTTGTGCTAAGCTCAATTTCCCTAATCTCACACAGTTTAGGACTCTATGCCTAGGGAATGATGCCACCCACATCATATCAAGTGTGAGAGTCTCCCACTGGCACACTCACAATCCAATCTCGAGTAGACAGTCCCTTACTAAGATTCTCCTTCTACGAAGCCTATTAGCATACCCTGTTAATTCATTTCTAGATGTATATTGTAGACCAAGAAACCCTCAAGGGCATGGAAAAATATGTGTAAAGAAAACTAACTATATGAAGCATTATTTGCAATATAGAAAGACTATAAAAAATAAAATTCATTATCAATTCAAATATGAAAGAGTGAATGCACAATGTTCATTTGTTGAAACATGCCATGAACAATCATTAAACATGAGTAAGAAAATATACTTAAAAGGTAAAATACTTTTTAGAATTTATATAGCTCAGAGTGTTTTTATTAAGATCTAAAATAAATATACAACTTAAAACATGCAAAACATGGTGGGTATTTTTTATAGAAAGTTATTTATGAAAGAACATACACAGTAAACAATAGATAAAACATCAGGTCAGTTGTTACTTCTAGAAAAAGAATGGGATGGGAATTATGGCACAAATTCTAGTTGGTGTTTAATGAAAACCCAGAGCCATATATTGGGAAAAGGCTGGAATATCAAAGAAAGAAAACAGACCACAGTCAATTCTCACCCAGCCAACTTCTCAGGTCGAACAGGGTAAATGCTGTCTTCAAGAGTCCTCTGCCTGACTGGTTGCTCCTACAGAACGCCTGAATGTCTGCCCTCTACTGCCTTAGATATCTTCCCTGCCTCACTTCTGAGTTCAACTCTGCTTTATAATCCTAGAGTTAAGATTAAAAGTGGGAGCTACTACTATGGTGGTTGTTAGATCTGGAACTCACAGAAATACAGAAAAATTTTTGTCTCCTGAGTGATGGAATTAAAGGGGTGAGTTACCACTTTGTCATCCCTGTGTTGGGATTAAAGGAGTGAGTTACCACTTTCTGACCCTCATGGCTTGACTGTGGGTGATTCTGTTCTCTGATATTCCAGGCTGATTTTATTAAATATAAAATATATCACCACAGAGAACACAGAGCCAGGGAGAGGAACAGGAGAGTTCTAGCATATTTTAAATGTTGGTTTCTTAAAATACAACATCAATAGGCCACAGTGGCCAAGGATTTTGTAAGTTCAATGGAGCTCAGACGTGGTTATTGGAATAATCGTTATTTTATTCTATATAATCCTGACATATTTGAGGTCTTCTGTAACACCTGCAAAGGGGGTCTTACTCATTTTTGTTAGTCAGAATTCTATTTTGTGAAGGCATTTTAGTTGTGTGATAATTTTAGAGACAGTTTCTTTTTGACATTTAGAAATCAACCAGTACATTGCTTCCGGTTCCGCCGCCGGGACCGGTGCTCTCTGCAGCGTCCCAGCACACTCTGGAGCAGGGGGCAGCTGAACTCTGCACCTGGCCACACCCACAGCTCCTGCTGCTGCTGAGGGTATCTGCAAGGATCCCTACTGTGACCCCGAACTGAGTGAACTGAGCAAACCAACTTCAGGGGTCTCTGAGGGGCGGATTCGAACCCTGACCAGAGGACCGG
>PVIH01006886.1:0-106371 GCA_004025045.1 Sigmodon hispidus
AATAAGACTATGCACATACCCTTATATCAAGGCTGGACAAGGCAACTCAGTTGGAGGAAAAGGTTCCCAAGAGCAGATAAGAGTTAGAGACACCCCCCCAACTCCCGCTGTTAGGAGTCTCATCACAACATCAAATTACACAACCATAATGTATGTGCAAAGGACCTAGCCTAGACCATGCAAGGTCCATGGTTGCTGCTCCAGTCTCTGTGAGCCCCTGTGAACTCCGCTTAGTTCATTCTGTGGGCCATGCTCTGCTGGAGTCCTTGACCCCTCTGGCTCACACAAACTTTCCTCCTCCTCTTCTGCAGGGTTCTCTGAACTCCACCTAATATTTGGCTGTGGGTCTCTGCATCTACTCCCATCAGTTGTTGGGCCATGTTTGATGTTTGATGTTTGTTTGATGACTGTTGGGCTAGGCACCAATCTATGAGCATAGCAGACTATCATTAGAAATGATTTCATTGACTATTTACTTATTTATTTTTGCCAGTCCTGTTTGGTTCTATTCTAGGTCCCAGGGCTATCCACCCTCCAATCCAAGGCCCCTCTAGGCAGTGTGGGACATAGGCTCCCTCTAGTGGTGTGGGCCTCAAGTTAACTAACCATTGTTCGGCCACTCCCACAAGTTCAGCCCTACCATTGCCCCAGCATATCTTGCAGGCAAGATAGCGTGTTGGTTGAATGATGGTTTTGTGGCTGGGTTGGTGTCCCAGATTCAGTAGATTTTTAAGGACTAAGTCTTTTGCTGTTTTCTGGAGACACTGATGGATAAAAACCCACATGCATCTCTGCCTGCTGAGGCATCTTGCTGACTCATGTTTGTTTGAAACAGGGTCTCTACTGCAGACCAGGATGACCTTGTGTGCTTGATTCTCCTAAATGCTGATGTTATGGGCATGAATTGCCACATCTAGTTTAGGGGGTGCTTGGGAACAACCCAGGGCTTCATGCATGCTAAGCCACACCCCCCAACGTGGCCCTTGTGCATTGTGAAATGAAGCCTTTGGGCATTGAGTCCTGAGTGAATTTGGAGCAGGACACAGGGGAAGCAGAGAGACGGAGTGGTGGTAATGAACATGAGGAAAATCCTGCTAGATCTGGTAGAGCGGTGGTTTTCTTTTTCTTTTCTTTTTTTTTTTTTAAACTTTTTATTTATTTATTTATTTGCCTTGGTGTTTGCCCGGAACTACAGACAGTTGTTAGCTGCCATGTGGGTGCTGGGAATCGAACCCCGGTCCTCTGGAAGAGCAACCGGTGCTCTTAACTGCTGAGCCATCTCTCCAGCCTCGATCGGTGGTTTTCAACCTTCCTAATGTTAGCAGCCCTTTCATACAGTTCCTCATGCTGTGATGGTTCTCAATCATAAAATTGTTTTTGTTGTTACTTCATAACAAGGAATGAATTGAATGAATGAAGTAACAATGTTGCTACTGTTATGAATCGTAATGTAAATATCTGTGTTTTCTGATAGTCTTAGAAGACCCCCATGAAAGGCTCTGGGGTCTTGATCCACAGGTTGGGAATCATGGTGCTACACTCATACCAGGGATGGAGCTCATGGATTCAGGGCTGAGCGAAATGGGGAGACCCAAAAGTTGATGGGAAGCTCTAGTTCTTACAGAGACCACTTGGTCTTCCAGAGGATTCTGAACAGTACTCCGAGACATTTTATTTTATTTCATGGCCACCAATGTTTTATTTTATTTTATGACCACCACTGAAGGATGAAATTTAGTGAGAGGCCAGGGATAGGTCCCAACCTTCCTGCACCACCTGCACTGAAAGTGACCCAGGCTAAAAGGTCACCAGGTTCTATGTTAGAAACATTGTGTGAGGAGACAGCAGAGCTTGGGAGCATAGAGAGGTTGACCAATCACCAATACCACAGGAAGCACTAGCTAGGAGGGCAGGACATTGGTTGGTTTAGTTTTGTTTAGCTTCTTAATTTTATCTTTCTCTGTTTTGTGTTCACTCCATCCTTGTTACCCTCCTCAGTGTTACTGCCACTACTGTAACCCGGATCTGGATTTGAGGTACGGCATGGCAGGGAAGGTGATTTTGCCAATGGGTCAAGGGAGGTCTGCTTTAAACTTTAAAAATTACATTTTGTTATTTATTTTTTTTATTTAAAATTTCCCATACCTACCACTGCTCCCCACGTCCTCCCCCAGCCTCCCGTCCACCTCACGCTCCCATTCCTTCCCCAAGGAGAGTCGATTTCCTTTGGCATATCCAATTAAGATAGGTGGGAGTCTTCCCAGTGAGGTGTTCCTCTGTAGGGAATGGGCTCTGAGAAGCCAGTTCATGCATCAGAAATAAACTCTGGTCCTACTGCAAAATTTTGTTATTGAAAGAGATGGGTATTGGCCCGGGAGCCCCAAGGCCAAGTTCTCAGGACAAAGGAGATGTGTTTCCCTAGAGGGACAAAGGGCAGGGAATAAGAGACAAAGAAATACAGGATGAACAGGGAGAAAAAGAAGGAAACAGGGCAAAAATACTTGTTCCAAAGGGGGATAAAGGACTGCCTCTGGATAGTGAGGAGATAGATGTGGCCCATAGGAAAATGGTGGTTTAGAAAGGGAAAACATGAAACCTGTGTGTCTCAGGGTGTCTATTGCTGTGAAGAGATACCACGACTATGGCAACACTTATAAAGACAAGACATTTAATTTGGGCGGCTTACATTTTCAGGGGTTTAGTTTATGAACATCATCATGGTTTAACGTAGTTTCATGCAAGCAGGCATGGCACTGTAGAAGTAGCTGACTGCCCTACATCTTGACTTGCAGGCAACAGGAAGTGGTCTGAGACAATGGGGCATGGCTAGAGCATACGTGAAACATCAAAGCTTGCCTCCTCAGCAACACACTCCCTCCAATAAGACCACACCTACTCCAACAAAGGCCACACTTCCTCAGAGTGTCACTCCCTTTGGGGGCCATTTTTTTTTTTCAAACCACCACATTGTGTCAGGATGAGGTTTTTAATTTTAATTGGGCATATTAATTAGGTGAACCAAACGGAGCTTTTGATTGATGGATTTCAATCCTTTGATAGCTGGACCTTGGTAGTCTGCCTCAGGAGGAAGGAGTGGTCAAATAAGGAAATCGATGTTGGAGGCTAGCTTTAGGAAGGTTACCTAATGGTTTTTAGCAAGGCCGAGAGTATGGGGCAGAAGGGCAAGGCCTACCAGAGCCATACACTCCAGTGGGTTAGTGTTCCTTCAGTTATTATTTGGGTGTGTGCATGTATACCTGTGCCATGGCACACGTGAAGTTTAGAAGTTCTCTCCTTGTACCACCAGGGGTCTTCAGTCTTGGCAGGAAAGTGGTTTTATCTGCTGAGCCATCTCTCTGGATCCAGGAGGTTGATTTTAAATACCTAGTGTCCGAGGTTGGGTTTGTAAGCTCCAGTAAGAGTCATAGAATTGCATGGGAGGTGCCGAGTTCATTCTTTTTTACTGTGTGTGTTCTCTTCCCCTCACAGTAAATGTTATTCTGAGTGGGGTTTTTATTTTGTTTTGTTGTTGAAGAAGAGAACTAAGGAGATAGTTCTGAGGTTAAGAACACGTACTATAAAACAGATGGTGGTAGTGCTTGCCTTTAATCTCAGCACTCTGGAGGTAGAAGCAGGCAGATCTCTGAGTTTGAGGCCAGCCTGGTCTATAGAGCTACATTCAGGACAGTCAGGGAGGGCTGCAGAGAAACCCCCATCTTGAAACAAACAAACAAAACAAAAACTCAACTCCCCCCCCCCAAAAAAATCCCTCTCTCCAAAGTGGAGGTGTTGAGTGTTAAGTAGAAGCCAGTCCCCAGGAGGGAGTGATTTCAGTGGGTGGAATAGCTTGTGTGAGGAAGAACCAAATGGGTAGACCAGAGCCCAGAGGAACATGGCTCAGGATGGAGATAAGAGGTATAGTCTCAGGGGTTCCACACAGAGTGTAGTTGGATTGCTACAGACAACTGAGAATATATGAAGATGCAAAAACATGTCCAACTGTGTTTATCTCCCTCTAACCTCTTCAGAAATGACCCTTGCTGTGCTTTCTAGAGAATCTGCTCCATCTCATCCAACCTCCACAAGTCCTCCAGCTCCTAGGCATTTCACCTCCCAAGGAAGCTCTTTGACTCTGGCCTGTCAATTCGGAGGGGAATGAGCATGTGTGGAGGAAGCCTCTCAGAGGACACTAGGAGAGTGGAATATGCCTCTGTTGGGGTTTTCCCCATATTTTCTCTTCTGAACCATTTTCAGTCTTTGTTTACTGTTTCTATAACAAAAATGTACACTTGAGTAATGGCTAAGGGTTTCTTTCTTCTGTTCACATAGCAAATAAACACAGGGTGGAGGGGGTGCTAAGAATCATAATTTTTAAATAAAAAAAATTCATTACCTCCTGAGTCAATGTGTGTGCATGTAGTGAGGGCATCGACTTAGCCACAAGCATCTTTACCCACCAAACCTGGTTCTCAAATACAAATTCAAGAACAGAAAGGCCTATTTTTGTATTTGGCTTTCAGAGGTTAGCCAAAGCCAAAGTGTACTTTTAAACTCTCATGACACTGCGCTTTTTTTTAAAAAAAAAAAAAAAACAAAAAAAAAACAAAAAAAAAAAAACATTTATTTTTATTTTATGTGAATTGGTGTTTTGCCTGCATGTATAACTGTGTAAGGGTGTTAGATCTTGGAATTACAGACAATTGTAAGCTGCCATGTTGATACTGGGAATCGAACTCAGGTCATCCGAAAGAACAGTCAGTGCTCTCAACGGCTGAGCCATCTCTCTAGCTCGACACTGGGTTTCTGGACTCTGATTTCCCCAGTATCATATGATGACTCTGCCAGAACTCCCTGATTTCCAGTAATACCTATTTCCCAACTCCCTCACCCCTCTTTTCCCCTTAATTTTATGTCCATTAGTGTTTTGTCTGCATGCATGTCTGTGTTGGCTCTCCTGGAACTGTAGTCATAGGCAGTTGTAAGCTGCCCTGTGGGTGTTGGGAATTGAACCTGGGTTCTCTGAAAGAGCAGCCAGTGTTCTTAAGCACTGAGCCATCTCTCCTTTTTTTGTTTGTTTGTTTTGTTTTTGAGACAGGGTTTTTCTGTGTAGCCTTGGCATTCTTTGGAACTTGTTTTGTAGACCAGGCTAGCCTCAAACTCAAAGATTCACCTGCCTCTACCACCCAAGCGCTGGGATTAAAGGTTGTGCATCACCATCACCCAGTTTATTTTCTATCTTTTGATTCTTTTTTTTTTTTTTTAAAGTTTTCTTTTTTTGCTTTTTTTTTTTTAAACTTTATTTATTTATTATTTATTTGCCTTGGTGTTTGCCTGGAACTGGAACTACAGACAGTTGTGAGCTGCCATGTGGGTGCTGGGAATCGAACCCGGGTCCTCTGGAAGAGCAGCCGGTGCTCTTAACCGCTGAGCCATCTCTCCAGCCCCTATCTTTTGATTCTTTAATTGGCAGAGAAGATGAAATCCATTCTTGCACCTTCAGACAATATCAAGAAATATGCAGGAGAATAAGTAATTGAGGATCATTCTTGACTATATAGTGGGTTCCAGGCCAGTCTGTAATATATGGGAATTTGTCCCAAAACCAAGAGGCTGGAGAGATGGTTCATACACATGAAGTGTTGTACCCATGTTGAGGGACCCCCAAAGACCACCAGGGAGCTGGGTTCCATGTAAACACACAAGGGTCAAGTTTATTGTTTTAGACAGGTTCAAACGAACCGAGGTCAAAACTCTGTTCCGGTGCAGAGGAGGGTTTTGGCCTTGAGCTCAGAGGTGAGGTTTTTTTTTTTTTTTTTTTTTTAATAAAGAAAAGCATACGTAAGTGGGGTACTACATGTCTTGGCATTCCAGGATTGGGTAAAAGGGGTATGGGGTACGGTAACTATTGGCTACACCTTCGGTGCAAATCTACTGGCTGAACTTTTGGTGCAAACCTGTTTTGAGTCTATTGGCTGTCAGGTGCATTCCTGAGATGTTTCCCAGACTCACAGACCTGGCCCCTGCCCTCAGGCATTAAATGCTCTTTTCCTAAAATTAAGTTTTGTAATGATAAATCCATGCCTTCACAAAAGCACACAACTATTGGTAACTTGTTACGGAGGATCTGTCGCCCTCTACTGGCCTCTGCTGGTACATATGTCGTGTACTTAACATTCGTGAAGGCAAAACACTTACACATAGAACATAAAAATACAATTTTGGAGAAAAAAGAGCCAGGTGGTGACACATGTCTTTAATTACAACACTTAGAGGCAGAAACAGGAGAATCTCTGTGAGCTCAAGACCAGCCTGGTCTACAGAGTGAGTTCAACAGGGCTACACAAAGAAAGCCTGTCTCTAAAAACCAAAACCAAAGCCACACACACACACACACAAAAGAAAGAAAGAAAGAAAGAAAGAAAGAAAGAAAGAAAGAAAGAAAGAAGGAAAGAAAGAAAGAAAGAAAGATTGATTCAAGGCTACAGGTTGTCTACTGGGTTCTACACACTACTGTATCCTTGGCAATCACACTAATTGGACTCTTAAGTGTGTATTACAAGTTAGACCAGAGGAACAAGGGTGTTCTGTAGAGCCTTCAATGATCCAGTTTGCCTCAAGTGTATGATTTCCTATCAAATATGGAGAAGGAAAAGAAGTCATTTACTATAAGCAGTCTGTGGTGATATGTATTTAGTCATATATTTAATATAATTAATCTGGAATATCAGAGTCAAGCCACAGGTAGTGGTGGCCCATGCCGTTAGTCCCATCGCTTGGGAGGCAGAGGCAGTAGGATCTCTGTGAGTTCGAGACCAACTTGGTCTACAAAGCAAATTCCAGGACAGCCAGAAAACCCTGTTACATACACAGAAAACTCAAACAAAACAAAAAACAAAAACAAAAAAGGCTGGAGAGATGGCTCTGTCCTCCGACATTCCAGACTAATTTTATTAAATATATATCACCACAACAGTCAGCCAGGCATAACGTGAGGGTTTGCGCGTTCATTATTGTTGCACATAAAGCACCCTCGCCCCACCAGTCAGTACCCTGAGAATCCTAGAAGTAGTAATCAACCTCCCTGGTTGCACTCCCTGCCTGTGCTGGGGAAACGGCCGCCCAGGTCTCTGAACTGCTATGGTCATATTATGCGTTAGGCGGCGCTAACTCATGACTTCTGGCTCCAGCCCACCGCAGACTGAACTACAACTCCCAGAAACCTTCGCGCCTACCTTTTTTTTCCTCTTTCTCTTTTGCCTAACAAATCACACCCCAAGAATCTCTAGAACGCGTTTTCAATCTCCCAAATCATCTCTTGATGCAAGCAAGCGCTTTTGCTAATAGACTCCTTTTTACTGACAACTGTACCTCCTGCCTCGCTGCTTTTTTTTGAGACTACAATACCCAGAAGTCTCTAGGTCACTCCTACTGTACAAGGGTTGCCTTGGAGACAGAGAAACGCCAGACTGGGGATTGGAGCGGGGTGGGGGGAGTTGAGGGAGAGAAAGCAGGATTCCGATTGGTGGAGAGGCCTGTTTGTTCCCTTCCTCTTTTTTTCTATTTTCTTCTTTCCTCTGTCATCCACTTTTTTTTTCTGTATACAAGTTCTAAGCTTCTTCATGGCATTTTTTAAAATAAAATTTTATTTTTTCATGTTGTTACTGTTTCCCCTGCCCCTTGCCTTCTCCTCAAACCCTTTCCCCATTCATTATCCTTGCATCCTCAGTAGACCAAAGGGCACATTTCAGAGTGTCACAAGCTCATGGAGATGTATCCTCTTCTAATTTCTTGTCAGTGGGTTCTCACGTCTGGGGTCAGCTGGGCAGTGTTGCAGGTATGAGACAGGAGAGGCTAGTCTGAACATGCCAGGCCTGTTAGGACTGTTCCTGAGGTTCCAAGATGTTTCCTGGGTGTTAGGTGTCAAACCCAGAACAAAGGGCAACGTGGACCTGGTCTCCAGGTTCTCCCAGCATCCTTCAGTCCCTATCTGTTATGGGGTCCTCTTGGCTGGCATGCCTGCCCTCTACTCCAAACTTCCCCAGCCTAAATACTAGGCTAGGCTTCCTTCCCTCTGCCCAGCTGTCCTTCCCTGTATAATCCAGCATTTCGTTAGCTCGTCCCTTCCTTTACTCTCTTTACCCTCCTGGCCTCTTGGTCTGCACCCTTTCTCGTCTCCTCACATAGCTCAGGGTTATGTTCTCTCCGGACTCCCCTAGATTTCCCTGCCTCTGACTCTACAACAAACTTTCTCCTCCACCAAACCAGGAGCAGTCATGTCCTTTGCTTTTAAATTCTTCTCTTTTCTTTTTTTCATTCACTGGGAAATGAATGCAGCCTTTAGTCGGCCCCCCTCTCCAAGATAATGGCCCGCCTCATTTGTGGGTGACATTGTGGTTCCTCCTGGATAGAGGAACTTAGAAAGGGCTGTGAGAATCTGGGCCGCACCTCTTCCTTGGGCTTCCCACTCTATACCCCTATTCTTGGGCTGGTGCCTTTTTATTCTGGGTTTCCCCTTTAGAGAAATGATGTGTAGAACTTAAGCTCTGTCCCATGGTTCTTCCTCCGACCCCATCCTGTTTTCAGTTCAGGTTACGGGACATGTGCTTGGAACCTCATTTTTCCCATCTGTGAAATGTAGAAAAACAAAACAGTATTTGCCTCAGTAGTGTTGTTGAGAGAACTATAGGAGCTTAAAAAAAGGTGTTCCTCACACAAGGAACATTCTGATGTCACGGCTGATGCTCATCGCTGTCAGTCTCGACTGAGGGTCTTAGTCATTTCCTTTCCTTTGGGCACTTGGTGTGTTCCAAGGCAGGTTAGATGGATTGTATTGTGCAGCTGCCACGCTTTCTCCTGTGCACACATTAATGGCTGTGATCTTGCTAAGGAATCCTGTAGGGTCTGGTGTCCAGTCTGGCCTTATCCTGGCAGAAGAGGTGCAGCTCAGATACTCACAACCCTTTTCTAAGTTTCTTCATCTATCTAGGAAGAACTACAATGTTACTGACAAATGAGGCAGGCCGTTCTCTTGAAGACTGAAACAGCGGGAGGACTAAAGGTTGCATTCATTTCCCAGGGAATGAAAAAAGGAAAAGAAATAAAAAGAAAGGGATGTGTCCTTCATAGAGTCAAGGATGATCACCTACTTTTCTATCCTGCGGCGGAAGAAAAAAATCTATCCTCCCTCTCTTGGGGTCACGAGGCGTCCAGATGGGCGACCAGGAAGGATGAAACGCCCTTCCCTCAGGTTATGGGCGTGGTCATCCACAGCTCCTTTTCGCGATTGCGCGCGGCGTGAAGCGCGTGGGATCCCACTGAACCCGAGGTGGAGAACGCTGGGTGCAGACACACCTCGAGACGTCGGCATGCTGCACGGACGTTCTCTAGAACTTGGCGGAACCCCTCAAAGCAGCGCTCCCAGCTTCGGAGCGCGCAAGCGCGTCGGCAGCAGAGCACGCCCCCCCCCCAGCGTGCTATGCAAATTTGTTCAGGGCGTGGCCTCGCTGTGTCTTCCGGGCTCTGATTGCGTAAACAGCGTCTTGGGGGCGTGGCTCCGCGCTCCGGGGGATACCCGAGGGGGCGGGGCCGCACTCGTCTACGTGTTGCTCACCGGCCTGCAGGAGGAGCGGCCCCTGAGGGGACCCCTGCAGGTCCTGGAGACGAGTGCGCAGGCGCGAGGGCTCAGTTGGTGGCTGTTGTGTGGCAGCTGTGAGGCTGAGGAAGCAGCAAGGAGGCAGGTGAGGAGACAGAAGCCTGGCGACCGCTAGGCTTTCTGTGGAAATGATGACTGTCGTGTGTGTGTGTGTGTGTGTGTGTGTGTGTGTGTGTGTACGTGTGTACGCGCGCGGCCGGTTTGCGTGGGTAGAACACTCTTGAACTCTGGTGATCTGAGGTGATTCGGTGTAATCCTATAGCTCCGTGTAGGCTTGGCATGTCTTGTGGGGTGGACCCCGCGTGAGGATACTTGAGGTGATCTCGTGTGTGAGTGTGAGTGTGTGTGTGTGTGTGTGTTAGTGAGGGGGGAAGGGACGAGGAGAGAAAGGAGAGACTGACTGGGCCTATGGCCGTCAAGAAACAGATGAGAGAGACAGACACACTGACTGGGCCCGTGGGCCTCAAGAAACAGGTGCGTGACCTGTGGTGTTTGAAAAAGATGTTGGATGTGGGAGCACAGTTCTGAGCATCTCAGTTGTACCTGTGAGCGGGTGTGACAGACTGATGAGGCTGTTGTTTATCGTAAAAGGAGCCGCCACAGGTTGGAGGGGGCTGTGAGTGTAGATGTGGGCATACAGTTCTGAGCATCTCTATTGTTGGTAGCTGTGTGTGTGAGAGAGAGAGACACAGAGACAGAGACAGAGACAGAGAGACAGATATGAAGCTGTTTATCATAGTCTAGAAATTGTGCGCCACCAGCTATCAGTGGCTTTGTTGAGTGTATGCACTGTGTGATTGATTGTGCCTTATCTCATTTGTTGCCATGGCAATAGGCTCCTCTAGAGCAGGAGATGTGATGGCTACTCTGGGAAACTGACCCTGTTAAGGATGAGACTTTTCCATCTGTATAACAGGATAAATAGCACCAGGGTGTTGATAATAGAGCTAAGTGGAATAACAAATGAAATGCCTGGGATATACTGAGTATAGTGTAGGGTCTGGCCTACATGTTGCAATGCTGAGAATGGGGTTTTGTGTTGTGTTGACCTGTGTACAGGTAGGATTGTAGTGATGAATTCCAAAAGAATGTGTGTGTCTGCATTTGGAATTTGGTCATCTTTGGCCTCTAGCAGAGGTTCCTGGTCTCTGATTTGAGCAGTAGTGCATTCCCCACCCCCTACCCTTATGCAAGCTGCACACTTGCCTTCTCGGTATCTGCCCAAGTATGGTTCTGAGGGGAAGGTATAGCCTACCCTGGTCTGTGGAACCTGTGGTGTGTTTTTCTGATCTGGGTATCTTGAGGGAGATAAATAGAGGTGGTGGGGGTGGGCAGAGGGCCTGAGGCCAGTCACCTTTATACACTACACTTGGGAGATAGGCAGGTGGGTCTCTGTGAATTCAAAGTTAGCTTGGTTTACAAATTGAGTTCCAGGCCAGGGCTGCACAATGAAATGAGAGAGAGAGAGAGAGAGAGAGAGAGAGAGAGAGAGAGAGAGAGAGAGAGAGAGAGAATGTCACAGAACTCTTTGACCTTGTTGAATCACTTCGCCCATTTCAGGGTCTGTAACCTGAAAGGAAATAATAGGAGATAATGTTGCTACTGTAACAAATTGCCCCAGATTTAATGGTTTCAAAGCTTTATTCATATTTCATATTTTCTAATCTTTTAAATAACTAATTCAGCCAATTATTACTATTACTTCTTACTACTGCCCTAGCCTACAAAGATAGAAGCATAGTAAATCCAGCCTTCTGAGAAGATGGCTTCCCAGAAACAGTATAGATCATCTTAAAAATTCATGTTTAGCATCAAAACTTACTATTAACTAAGCTTAGCTTATGTTTCCACTTATTTTCCTTCACCATTTGTAGAGGGAAATGTCCATACTTTCATTTTCAACCCTTTGTGTATCTTCCATAGACACATCACAGAAAGAGCTATGTACAGATCTGCTGTGAATAGCCTCAGGGTGTGAGGATGGCATTCTTTTGAGGGTGTTTGGGGTAAACTGTCTTCAGATCTAAATAAACTTTTAAGTGATTCTATTCTTTCTTTAATATGTAGGGAAATGCTACTGTTTGGTAAAGAGTGGTCAGTCATCTGGTACACTATTTTCTTTTTCTCTAGTTTTCATGTTTTTCAGTAGTTTGTTCATTTCTGTTCTCTCAGAGGGACATGTATTAGAAGACTGTGGAATGAGTGCTGGCCCAACACTGTTTCTCAGCAATGTCATTTCAGTGTAGGAAAATAGAATTCCACTTCCCACTTCCGTCAGTATACACAAGCATATTCAGGATGGGTTAGTGAGTGTTAGTCAACAGGTGTGGAGTCTCTGCTCCTGTTTTTTGTTGGTTTTGTTTTTGAGGACAGAATCTCATGAATCCCAGGCTGGTCCTCTAACTTGGTATTATAACACAGGAGACTTTGAATTCCTGATTCTTTTGCTTCTACATCCAAGTGTTGGAGATGTGCCATCACACCCAGTTAGGCAGTGCTGGAAATAGTTTCCTGCATGCTAGGCAAGCACTCATACTGAATTGTATCCCCATCCCAGTCAAGATCTCTGCTCTTGATCCTAAATCAAGCATGCACTTGAGTGTGTGTGTGTGTTTGTGATATTAATTAAATAAAAGTGTGAACAGCAAGCACTCTGGTTGTGGATAGAGTTTAGTTCTAGAATATTTGCTTAGCATGCATAAGGCTCTAGTTTCAATCTGTAACACTGCAAAATAAGTAATTATATAGATAAGGAAATAATAAGTATTCTGAATAAGAAAGAAAAATGTAAGAACATATGTTCTGTAATAGGTAGAGCACTGTCTGAAAACTTAAGAGGCATATGTATTTAAATATTTCAGTAGTCACATTTTTTAAAAGACATAAATTGATCATTGAGATTAGTAACATCTTTATAAAGGGGGAGCTGGATGGTGGTAGCACATGCCTTTAGTCCCAGCACTCAGGAGGCAGAGGCAGGCAGATCTCTGTTTGAGGCCAGCTTGGTCTACAGAGTGACAGGCTACACAGAGAAACCCTGTCTTGGAGTGAAAAAAAAAAGAGAGAGAAAAGAAAAAAAGATTAGTAACATCTTGTTTACCTTAATGTATCTACAGAAATTTTCATTGTAGATATGTACTCTGTGCTTACATTTCATAAATTTTGCCTTGGAAAAGTGGTCACATCAAGTTAGTACAAATATATTTAAAAGTTTTATTGTAATTGAATCCAATACTGGTCTTGCTTTCTCTATGGCTACCAAAGCAGTTTATATGTGATATGGTCACCTCCAAATTTTGTTTAATATAGAGTCTGATTAGTGTCTCTCTGCTGAGCTCCTCTCGCCTTTCTCCTAGTAAGATCTTATCACAGAAACAGCTCACATAGCCTTCCTGATCTGGTTCCACCGGCCTTCCTCACCTCACTCTGTCTTAGCACCCAGCCTTCCATTCCTCTATATATCAAACCCATGCCTAGCACAGTGCCTTAGCTCTACTCTGCCATGCAGCTCACATGCTCCTTACAGTTAGACCTCAACTCACAGTTGCCTTCTCAGAGAGGCCTTTTCTGACTCTTGTCCTCTGTACTGGTCCTCGTTTCCACCTGGGGTATATATGCACTACCATGGCCAGTTTATGTTATCCTGGATGTGGAACCCAGGGCTTATTATCTATGTCAGTCTACCAGCTGAGCTTCATTCTTTTTTTTTTTTTTTTTTTAAAAAACTTTATTTATTTGCCTTGGTGTTTGCCTGGAACTGGAACTACAGACAGTTGTTAGCTGCCATGTGGGTGCTGGGAATCAAACCCAGGTCCTCTGGAAGAGCAGACGGCACTCTTAACCGCTGAGCCATCTCTCCAGCCCCGCTGAGCTTCATTCTTAACCCCAGCACATGCTTTTTGTTAGGCAGCTTCTCTGGGTGTGATAGCTCTGGGAGTAGGGCAGTGAACAAAACAGTCTGGATCCATGCTTGCTCTTAAACCTAAGTCAGTCCATGCCATGTGGACTTGTTTTCCTTGCCTGAACAAATGGTACATGGAAACAGATAACTTCCTGCTTTAACTGGCACCGGCAGGCACCAGCCAGATGGAGGGCTGTGTTTCTGCACATTCTTCATCAGTGTTCTGATCAGGAGTCTGCTGTGAGTGTAGGAGTGGTTTATTGTGTGAGTCTCTCCTTCCCCCTTCCCAACCTTGAGAGCAGGACACACACACACACACACACACATACACACATATGATGGATGGATGGATGGATGGACAGACTTGTTCTAAGTGCCTTGGCTTATGGAAAGGTGATATTGGGGACTGGGGACTTCAAGACCACTCCAAACTACATTGAGCTTCATGATGTCTCTTTTGCCAGCACTCTGACTCATCCTTTGAATGTGAACCATCAAAGTGGGGGAAAGGATGCCTGCAGCACGAGGGAAATCAAAATCCAAGGTAAGTAGTGCCCCCCCCCCCCGTGCCCCCCGCCCCAGTACTCCATTCTGTCTTATAAGATGTGGATCATTTGTTTTTTCTCTGGAGATTACTTGCCTATAGATGGATGTGACACCTGGTGGTCCTCCCATTTCTATGGAGATGGGACCTTAGAAGTAACCATATCCAGAAAGCTTCTGCAGATCCCATTTCCATTCATTCCAGTGTCTCATTTGACCATTCGCAGTCCATTCAGCATCTGTAGGGGCTCTTCAAAACTCAGAAATGCGGGGCTGGAGAGATGGCTCAGCGGTTAAGAGCACCGTCCGCTCTTCCAGAGTACCTGGGTTCGATTCCCAGCACCCACATGGCAGCTAACAACTGTCTGTAGTTCCAGTTCCAGGCAAACACCAAGGCAAATAAATAAATAATAACTAAAGTTTTTTTTTTTAAAAAAAAAAAAACTCAGAAATGCACTTCCTAGAAAGATTATGAAAGCTCCGTAGTTTCTTTTGCTGGGAATGAGTACCCAGGTGGTACCCACCCAGCCAAAGGGGTTAGGTGCGTCTGTGTCAGATTAATATAGTTGTATCACTTTGTTTTTTCTTGTAAAAACAATACTCACATGGAAGTAGTTTGCCTGGTTAAGGTACAAGAATGAAGAGTATAATTTGGAAGTGGAAAAGTGAGGTGCGTAAGCCTTATGACTCACCTGCTTTAACACTGGAGGTGATCAGATAGATGAGTGCTGCATCAACTCAAGGGCAGTTTCTCATAATTTCTGGCCAGTGGTGGCACGAGCCTTTAATCCCAGCACTCGGAGGCAGAGGCATGTGAATCTCTGTGAGTTTGAGGCCAGCCTAGTCTATAGAGGGAGTTCTAGGACAAGCTAGGGCTAAACAGAGAAACTCTGTCTAGAAAACCCAAACCAACCAACCAACAAACAAAAAACATATTTCCTTAGTATGGAGATGTCGCTCAATTGGTAGATTGCTTGCTTAAGATTCATAAACCCTGAGTGCAATCCCTTGCACCCCCATAAATAGAGTATGATGGAGTATGCCTGTAACCTCAGTACTCAGGAGATAGAGACAGGGCAATGGAGAGTTCAAGGTCATCTTTGGCTACTGGGTGAGTCCAGGCTAGCCTTGAATACAGAGGCCCTGTTCAACTTTCCTAATGCCGGGATTAAAGGCATGTGTGCTTCCCAAGTACTGGGAACAGAGGCAGGGGATCCCAAGTATGTGCTACCACTGCCTGGCTCTGTTTGGCCTTGAGCTCACAAAGATCCAGGCAGATCCCTACCTCTGCTGCTCCAGTGCTAGAATTAAAGGTATATGTCACCACTCCCTGGCTTTTATGACTAACTCTGTGGGTGGCTCTGTCCTCTGATATTCAGGCGGTCTTACTTGATACACAATATATCACTATACATACCCAAATGAACATGTACATACAAGTACATACAGTCCCCCTGACACGTATGCACAGCATCTTCCTATGTTGTGATGAACCAGCGATAACCTGATTAAAGAACGGTTTTTGTTTTTTAATTTTGAAGGAGCCAAACTGTACCATTGAATTAGTAATTCATGAAGTATGAACTTTGAGAATTTACCTCACCTCTCTTAGGTCTTAGTTTTCTCATTTGTAGCATTACTACAATCCTCTTGGCAATACTTGCAAGTACTAAGGGTGAATATTGAGCGAACCAATATAGTTAAGTACTTAGGGGAAAAAAATGCCTTGAGTATAAAAACCATAAAGTCTAAATTGTTCTTTTTTAAATGTGGCATAATTTTTAATAACAGATTTATTATTTTATATGCTATTAAATATTTCTGATTATTTGGTCTCAGAACTCCTGTTATGATATGTCTCATATATTTGCCATTTTCTCTATGGTGCAGAAGGAAGTTTTGAAGCTCATAGTTAAATAGACTTGTAACTTTATTTATTTCAGACACCAGTGACATTTGGGGACTTAGCCATCTACTTCTCACAGGAGGAATGGGAATGGCTGAGTCCCATTCAGAAGGATTTGTACGAAGAGGTCATGTTGGAGAACTATCAGAATCTGGTCTCACTTGGTAAGGTATCATGTTCTCTTCTCATGCTGTCAGCAATCCACAACCAGTCTGTGAAGGGCACGTGTCAGCAAGGGTCTATTCAGGAAAAGGGAAGCCACTTAAGTTGTGTGCATTTTTTTTAATGGCTCTGTGTCTGTATCTGTCTGCTTCCAAATTACACAGTTAGTTGATTTTTACTGTGATCACAACATTAGACATCAGTTACCATGATCAGTTTTAGGACATTTTCATTACTCTCCAAAGAAACTCTGTAGTCAAAAGAGCAATTCACTTTCTTTGCCTGTGTATCCCTTGAGAGTGGGCAATCTCTAGCTCTCATTCTGTCTCTCTGGGTTTTCTAATCTGAACCACGTATGCAAATGATGTCATAGGGGCTGGAGAGATGGCTCAGCGGTTAGGAGCACCGTCTGCTCTTCCAGAGGACCGAGGTTCGATTCCCAGCACCCACATGGCAGCTAACAACTGTCTGTAGTTCCAGTTCCAAGCAAATGATGTCATAAATACATGGCTGTTTCTCTCTTAGTATAATCTTTTGAGTTTCACCCCTGTTGCAGCACATATCAGCACTTTGTTTTGATTCTTTATTAAATAATTACATTGTCTGGCTAGACTTTCATCTCATTAACTGGTGGTGGCTATTTGGGTTGTTCTTAATGAACTGCTGCTATGAGCATGAACAGGGTTTTTTGTTGTTTGTTTTTTGAGACAGAGTTTCTCTGTGTAATAGTCCTAGCTGTTGTGGAACTCTCTCGGTAGACCAGACTGACTTTGAACTCAAAGAGATCCATCTGCCTCTGCCTCCCAAGTGCTGGAATTAAAGGTGTATACCACCACTGTCTAGCTTCATGAACAGGTTTATTTTTATTAGTTTTATATATATATATATATATATATATTTTAAAAACTTTATTTATTTACTTTATTTATTTGCCTTGGTGTTTGCCTGGAACTGAAACTACAGACAGTTGTGAGCTGCCATGTGGGTGCTGGGAATCGAACCCGGGTCCTCTGGAAGAGCAGAGGATGCTCTTAGCCACTGAGCCATCTCTCCAGCCCCCTAGTTATATATTTTATATATAGAGTTGTGGGTCAGTTGTAAACTGTACCTTTTTATAATTTATGTATTTTATTTTATGTATATGAGTGTTTTGCCTGCATGTGTGTTATGTGCACCATGTGCATGCCTGATGCTCCCAGCAAAGGACGTCAGATTCACCTAGAACTGGAATCACAATCAGTTGTGAGTCACCATGTGGGCTCTAGGAACTAAAGCCAGGTCTTCTGCAAGAACAACCATTGCTCTTAACCTCTAAGTCATCTCTTCAGCCCCCGTACACAATTTTTTTCATTGTTCTTTTAAAAGAATTTACTATAAGGATTTGACAGGTGTTAAAAGTTAAATGTGGACACCGATTTAGCACAGATGATGAAAAGGTTGCAGCTACCATCTCTAAGGTTGAGTGTATGTGTGTGTGTGTGTGTTTGTGTGTGTGTGAGAGAGAGTTGAGAGTATTTTAGGACTGAGAGAGTCTGCAAAGCTAGAATTCATATTTCTGACAGAGGGTGTGTGATATATGGTTTGTTTGTTTATATGAAACTATATGGGAAGAAAACTGGAAATTGAAATAGACCCCTGTCCTTTTTTTTTTTTTCACTTTTTAAGTTTATGACCTTTTTTTTCATTTTACATACCCAACCACTATTTCTCCTTCCTCTCCTTCTCTCACTCCCCTTCACCTCCCTCATCCATCCCCCATTCACTCCTCATAGGGAATAAGGCCTCCCTTGGGCAGAACATAGAACTCTGTCTTAGTTAAGATTTCTATTTTTTTTTTAATATTTTTTTAACACTTTTATTTATTTATTTGCCTTGGTGTTTGCCTGGACCTGGAACTACAGACAGTTGTTAGCTGCCATGTGGGTGCTGGGAATCAAACCCGGGTCCTCTGGAAGAGCAGACGGTGCTCTTAACCGCTGAGCCATCTCTCCAGCCCCCTAGGATTTCTATTGCTGTGAAGAGACACGATGACCACAGCAGTTCTTATAAAGGAAAACATTTAATTGAGGCTGGCTTATGTTCACAGGTTTAATCCATTATCATTATGGTTGGTCATGGCAGTATGTAGGCAGGCAAAGTGTTAGAGAGGGAGCTGAGAGTTCTCTATCTGGATCTTCAGGCAGTAGGAAGCCACTAGTCTGCTTTGAACTCTGAAACCTCAAAGCCTACCCCCAATAACACACTTTTTCCCAACAAGTCCACACCTTCCAATAGTGCTACTCCCTATAGGTCTATCAGGGTCATTTTTATTCAGACCATCACAAATTCTGATTGGCAAAGCTGGCAAAGGGGACATTTAGATTGCAGAGCTCAGGCCATGTAAGTTCAAATTTCTTCACTTTTGAAATCCTTTGTGGGTCCAAGTTACTGTTTTTTGGCTATTTTTGTGTGTATGTATGTGTTTGTATATAACAATTAGTTATTTTAACATATAGAAATTATTGTATATAACAATGCATTACTTGCTTTTTATTTAATTCACATACACTTCTGCCCTCAGAACTTTGAATACAAGCACAACATAACAATGAGACACAGAATGGTGGCAATTTAGAGCTGAAAGATGATAGTCTAACACCTTGTCCCAACAGCATTTGACCCCACATTCTATAGGGTTAGTATCTTAGTCAGGGTTTCTATTCTTGTAAAGAGACACCATGACCAGGGCAACTCTTAGATAGAAAAACATTTAATTATGGCTGGCTTACATCATGGCAGGAAGCATGGTGGCATGAAGGCAGGCATAGTGCTGGAGAGGTAGCTGAGAGTCCTACATCTTGATATGCAGACCACAGGAAGAGTGTAATAAGAGGTTTTTGGCCTGTTTGCTAGTGGTTTAGAGGTTTGAACTTTTTTTTTTAGTCTTAAATAATTATATAAAGGCTTACATTAATTTTATGTTGTTTGGCCTATGGCTCAGGCATATTGTTAGCTAGTTTCATATTTTAACTTAATTTATTTTTATTAATTTGTCTTGTCACATGGCCTACAGCTTATTTGTGTTATTTTTGTATATTGATTTTTGGGCAGCTGGATGGTGTCTTTTGTGACTCTGCCCTCCTTCCCCTATCTATGCTCTGATTTCCCTGCCTACTTCTAAAATGCCTGCCATAGGCCAAGACATTTTTTTTATTAAAAAATATTTATAGCATATAAAAAAAAATCTGACATCAAAGAGAGTGACACTGGGCCTGACTTGATCATCTGAAACCTCAAAGCCCCACCCACAGTGACACTTTCTCCACAAGTCAACACCTCCAAATAGTGCCACTCTCTGTAGGGGATGTTTTCATTTAAACCACCACAGTTAGCTTATACAACACTACTGTGTATAACTTAGTTTTCACCTTCTCTGTATAAAAATTTTAAACCAACTCTCATATTTAACCATTCAGCATGGAATACTCTGACATCAGAGAGGTGTAGGTTATCTCAACACCAAACAATTCTTCTTTGACTATAAGGTGGACATTGCAATTCTGTTACTACTTACCTGGGTCAGTCAGTGTCAGATCCAAAGATTAAGATCTCACTGTCATGAGACTATCCCTACCTCAGATACCATTCACAAGTTCAGGCCTGTAGAGTTTTCAACTAACTGTAAATTGGGGGTTTCCACAAACCGCCCCCCTTCCAGGTTTGATAGAACTCAGGTATGTACTTAAGTTTACTAGTTAAGCATAAATGACACTATAGAGGTCACAGATGAAAGACAAATCAGAAGAGACTCATGTGGAGAGTACAAAGTTGCCCTGTCCCCCCTAGGAATGCGTTGTGTTCAGCAACTTCTATGTTCTCTGAACCCCTTCTGAACTTACAAAGGCTTCATTATATTGGTTTGATTATCCTCTGGTCTCTCCTAGCCATCTTGTGAAGTTAGGGGATGGGATGGAGGTCCAAGCTCTGGGTTGCTAAGGAGCCCCTGTGCACTTGCTAATCATTAGCATTTGAAAGACCACAGAAGTCACCAGGTCTACCCTCACTCCTATCCTACCCTCATTGTTCAGCTCTCTTCACATCCTGTGTATTTCCATTGTGATGAGAAACCCACATTTTATTGGCACTGGGCATGGCTCTGATTTCAGTGGTGCCCACATAATGATCAGTTCCTTATTTGTCCTGTGTGCAGGTCTTGCCTGCAGGAGGCCAAATATCATCACCTTGTTGGAGAAAGGGAAAGCACCATGGATGGTGGAGCCATCAAGACGTCGCCGAGGCCCTGGTGAGTGACTCAGAACCAAGGCCTAGGTCTTATCATTCAAACTACAAAAAGAGTCTGAAGCAGTACATACACGGGGCTATCTGTAAACGGCAGAAAATGATCTTACACAGTCCTAAGAGTTGGTAATTCTAAGAGGAGGACTCTAGCAGATACAGAATCTGCTGACAACCCACTAACTGGTTCAAGGATGTTACCTTCTTACTGTATTGTCATAGGGTAGGAGGGGTGAGGGAGCACTATAAGGACGTTAATTCCAGCCTGAGGGCTTCAACCCCGAAACCTGATTGAGTTCCAAGAGCACCTACCATGTATCCTAGTATAAAAGTAGGCATTCTGCCTGAGAGCCATGGGTTCATTGTTATAACAAGTGCCTACTGCTTTAAGGCAGTGGCCACTCTTTAGAGGCTAGCTCCAACCACCTGAAGAAAATCAGCTCCAGCCTGCACCCCTCTCTAGGGAAGAGAGTTAAGGAGCTGTTCTATGCTGTGGTCTCCAGCTCCTAAAGTATGATCTTGCCCAGTAGCAGGCTTTTCCATGATTTTGGTCAGGTACACAATGTAGATCATGTGATGTAAAACTTTCTGCTGCTCCTTCAAATATTATAAAAATCAGATATTTCCCATGTTTGAGGGACTTCTCTAAAGCCCGCTCTGAGGACTTCTCTGAAGAGGCTCCTATGGCCTCCTCACAGCCATACATCTCATGGCTTGGTGTCCAGGAGGCTCTCATTCCTCCCATCGTTTCTTCCCGTCTCTCTTGCTTTCTAAGGTAAACCTGTTCTTCCCTTTATGACCCCAAATGATGTTTGGTTCTCACATACATTGAACCATTTACTATCCTACACTTTTTTTGTTTGTTTGTTTTTTGAGACAAGGTTTCTCAGTGTAGCTTTGGATCGTGTCTTGGAACTTGCTCTGTAGACCAGGCTAGCCTAGAACTTGCAGAGCTTCACCTGCCTTTGTCTCCTGAGTGTGGGGACTAAAGGTGTGCGTCACCACTGCCCAGTCTATCTCACACTCTTAATGCCTCAGGGCCTGGTCTCCAGACCCTTTCTCCTAATAAACTTGGCTCCAAAACCCTCAATTGTCAGCCTCTTTTCCTGAAACAGTGGTGCTGGCCTCTTACCTGTATTCAGCAATCACAAGGGGGCTTCCTCTTTGAAACGTTATCTGAGAGCTCCTCACTACACATGGCAAAGCTGCAGTTCTGTGCAAGGAGCTCAGGTATAAGTCCTTAGGGTGAGAATAACAAGTGCTCTTTAGTCTCTACTTGGTGTCCAGGTTTGCTTGGAGGTCCAGGTTCCTCACAGCAGTGCTGTAGCAGGTGGAATTAGTATCATTGCATCATAAATGAATGGGGCACTGCTCTCCTGAGAGGTCCTGTCCTTGACGGACCTAGAATCAAAACCCAGTCTGCTTTTGTATCCAGAAGTTCCTTCTTCTCTCTGACCTCCCCCCCACCCTCGTCTGCACTTTCTCATTGTTGACCAGAAGAGATAGGTGTAGTCTGATCTCTCTGACAACACTCCTTATAATAATGCTTGGATTTGAATGATTTTATTATTTCTTAAGAAATCTTCATCTCATACCAGGCATGGTTGGTGCACACCTGTAGTCCCAGCACTCAGGAGGTTGAGGCAGGAGAATGTCTGTGAGTTTGAGGCCAGCCTGGTCTACAGAGGGAGTTTTGGAAGGGCTGTTAGACAGAGAAGCTCTGTCTCAAACAAAACAAAACAAAACAAAAAAATGTTCATCTCTTCCGTAACTTTTCTTTTTGGCTGCCATTTCAGTGACTTGTTCCCTTGGCAGATAAATTCCTCTTTGGTTGTCCAAGTTAAACATCATTTAATCTGAGTCTTTAAATAGCACTCGTTGATCTTTTCTTCCATACCGAGAGCTAGGTATATGCCAGGGAGAAAGGCCCATCACTGATGTGCAATTTCTAGTGGCTGAGAACTTCTTAGAGTGTTTGTCATTTTTCAGTCACAGATGAATACTCAGAGCAGCATAAGAGAGAGGTTTAACTTGGTTCATGATTTTGAAGGATTCTGTCTAGGCTTCCAAGGTAAGGCACTCTGGTAGAAATGTGGTGCAAGCATGACTCAACCACTTGGTAGCCGGCAATTGGAGAGAGCAGGAGGAGTCTGGGGTCAAGGTGTATTTTTTCCAGAAACACCTTCGTTTACCTACTTTCTCTATCTAGGCCCAACTTCTTAACTTTTTTTAAATTAATTTATTTTTATTTTATGTGCATTTGTGTTTTGCTTGCATGTATGCCTGTGTGAAGGTGTCAGGTCCCCATGGAACTGGAGTTACAGACAGTTGTGAGCTGCCATGTCAGTGCTGGGAATTGAACCTGTGTCCTCTGGAAGAGCAGACAATATTCTTAACTGTGGAGTCATTTCTTCAGTCTCCAAGTTGTTACTTTCTGTCACCTCTCAATAATGCCAGCATATTAAGAATCTATCAAAGGTTTAAATTACCAATGAAAGTAGATAGGTCCTCATTATCTTGTTAGTGATAAGACCCACCAGCTAAGGACCAAAGTCTTCAGTACACAAGTCCTTTTGGGGAACATTTTCATTTCCAAACCCCAGGAAGTGATGTAAAACAAAAGAAAACAAAACAAAACAAAAAAAAACTTCCATAGAAAAAGCAAAAGTTGGCAGCAAAAAATACCTAGTTGTCAGTCACTGATTTTCCATGAAAGCAATGGTCATGTTTATGTAGTTAATAGAATTTTGCTTTAGTCACATTGTATTCCATTTTCATTTTATTCTGATATCTTAGTAATAAGCAGTGCAATTGTGTAAGTTGCTGGTTTTTTCTTTTTTTCCTTTTTGATGTTGTTTTGAGTCATAGATGTGAGACATGAGATTCAAGAGTTAATCTCTAGATATCTCTGATCTGGTTTTCAGAGTTGTGACACTGCCAGCACCCAGGAAATTGCACATACTTCAGAAGCCTTCCTAGGGATGGCATTTCTCACCTGCTGTCCCAGTTCATTGCTGGAGGAGTGAGCACAACACACATGACATCTGAGGAGACAACTCCTGAAAGCCTGTGTCATGGCTCCATTGGGTCTCACCTTATCAACTTGTTCCCTTCGTGTTTTTTTTTTTTTTTTTTCCTTTTACTCTTAATACAGTGGATCTCAACCTTACTAATGCTTCGACCCTTTAATACAGTTCTTCATGCTGTGGTGACCTTCTCAACCATAGCATTATTTTGTTACTACTTCATAATTAATTTTGCTACTATTATGAATTGTAATGTAAATATCTGATAGGCAGGATGTCTAACATATAACCCCTGTGAGAAGGTCATTTAATCCCCAAAAGGGTTTTCCACCCACAAGTTGAAAACCACGTAGTGACAGAGCAGTTCCCTGAGTCCAACCAGCAAAGGAGGTTTAAAACATGAATGCATCTATAGAACTGCAGTGTAATGTTCATTCAGTCACCGTTTTCATTAGAGCTGGATGTCATCATAATTATCACCATATCCGCCCCCCCCCCCCCCAGGTTTGGACGTACCTCAGTGGCCAAGCACTTGCCTAGAGTATACAAAGCTTGGACTAAGAAAATAAAAATGTTCTCAGTAAATTGAGGGCTTGCCTGGGTCTGGATTCTGTGCTAAGGCTTGCAAGTTCATTATCTTGTTTATTCTCTCCAATACTTGTAGAAATCTTTGTTATTCCAATTTGACAAATGAAGATTAAAACCCATGCTGAATACCTTGCTTAGGATCTGTGGAAGAACCAAGCAGTGAGGATTGAAGCTCTGGCAGTTTGTATTGTGTCTCCATATATAGATCTACAAGGCCACATGTGGTGCCACACACCTTTAATTCCAGCACTCAGGAGGCAGAGGCAACGTGGATCTCTGTGACTTTGAGACTAGGCTTTGATTCTGGGCCAGCCAGAGTTCATGGTGAGACTCTGTCTCAAAAAACAAACTAAACAAAACAAAATTAAAAACAAAAACATTTCCCATTCTATCCTGAAGCATATTTTATTTATCTCTTGTTTTCTCTTTGGTTATAAGAAAATTGATGGTTTTTTGAAAAATTTTTCCCTATTTTCTGTCTCTCCTGTGTGCATGTGTGTATGTCCATTCATGGATTCATGGATTCTACATGTGTATGAGTGCATGTTTGTGTGTGGGGGGGCATAGTGTGTAGGTGAGTTTGGTGAACTGAGGTTGGTGTCAGGAGTCATCTTTCATCAATCTTCCACCTTACTAAGGCAGAGTCTGTCATTCAAACCTAGATTTCAACAGTATTATGGCTGGACTTGCTAGCTAGTCTGTTCCAGTGCTTTCCTATTTACAAACCTGAGGCTGGAATTACAGACAAGCCTCTGTGCCAACCTATCACTTGAATTCTGGGAATCTAAATTCTGATCCTAAGATTAGACAGCAAGTGTTTTTTTAATCACTGAGCCCTATCTTCATCTCAGGGTTTTGGCTTTTTTTCTTACCTCTTTGTGTGTGTGTGTAGTGGGGGTGTCAGTTGGTGGATAGGCACATAGATGCCTTGTGAATGTCAAATAATAATCCATGGGAGTTGGTTTTTGGTTTTTTTTTTTCCTTTTATCATGGTGGGTCCCAGAAATCAAATTGGGTCGACAGACTTGGAAGCAAGTGCCTTTATTGGCTGAGCCATCTCAGGCATTTTCAAGGATTGAAGGTATTGACTTCTACTTTGTAATTTCTCTTGTATGTAGACATTTATCTGTATTCTTTTTTTTTTTAAACTTTATTTATTTTTTTGCCTTGGTGTTTGCCTGGAACTGGAACTACAGACAGTTTTTAGCTGCCATGTGGATGCTGGGAATCGAACCCGGGTCCTCTGGAAGAGCAGATGGTGCTCTTAACCACTGAGCCATCTCTCCAGCCCCCATTTATCTGTATTCTAAAATTCTGAATATGGGCCATGTTGTTTTAAAATTTTTTAAAGCATTTATTTGTGTGTGTGTGTTGTATGTTGTGCAGACACTTGCATGCTATAGTGCGTGTAGTGGAGGTCTGAAGACAGTCTTGTAAAGATGGGTCTCTCCTTCTTTTGTTTGGTTTTTTCAAGACAGGGTTTCTCTATGTAACCCTAGCTTTCCTGAAATTTGCTCTGTATAACAGGCTAGCCTCACTCACAGAGACCTACCTGCTTCTGCCTCCCTAGTGCTGAGATTAAAGGTGTGTGTATGACACTACCACCTGGCTCTCCTACTTTTATGTAGGTTCTAGGGAGGTAACTCAAGTCTCCAGATTTGTGTGGCATCACTGGGATTAACTCTAGCAAATGCTGTGGCTTAGACTCCCTTCTTGGAAATAGGGAAATGAACTGAAGGGAGGTATTAATGTCCAGCATAAGAAAAGGAGAGGTCCTCAGTAAATGAAGGTGCAAAGAAAGATAAGAAAGGTCTGTAGAGATGGCTAAGAGAGCCCACTGTTCTTTCAGAGGAGCTGGGTTTGCTTCTCAGCACCCTCACTGGGTAGGCACCTCTATCTCCAGCTCATGAAATCCAATGCCTCTGTGTGTACCTACACCACACACACACACACACACACACACACACACACACACACACACAGTGGGATCAGAGCCAGGAAGGATACAGAGATAAATCCCATTAATCTTTTTCTTAAGACTTTAATTTCTTTTTATTTATCTATTTTTTAATTGCCCATATGTGTGTATGTGCCTTTGAGTGCAGGTGCCAGCAGAAGCTAGACACATCAGATTCACCTAGAGCTGGAGGTACAAGGGATGGGTTGTAAACAACCCAGTATGGGTTTTGGGCACTGAACTTGGGTTCTCTACAGCATTATGTAGCACCATCTCTCTACTCCCCCGGTTTTTTAAAAATATTTATTTATTTATTATGTATATAGTACAGTGTACAGAAGAGGGTACCAGATGTCATTATAGATGGCTGTGAGCCACCATGTGGTTGCTGGGATTTGAATTCAGGACCTCTGGAAGAACGGTCAGTGCTCTTAACCTCTGAGCCATCTCTCCAGCACCCCCCCTGCGATTTTTTTTTTAAGTCAAGATTTTTTAAGTAGCAAATTTGTTCTTTTACAATTTCTTTTTTTTTTGATATATTTCTTTCTCTTTAATGCAGTATCTAGAACACTATTATAGAACATTATCATTATGTATCAAATATTTTGAAATTTTGTTCCTTTACAATTTCTTTTAAAAATTTATTTAAATAGCTTTTTTTTAAATTTATTTTACATACCAACCTCAATGTCGTCTTCCTCCTCGATTCCTCCACTTCCCATCTGCCCCCCTCCTCTTCTACTCCTCTCCATCTCCATTCAGAAAGAGGCAGGACTCCCATGGGCTAGAGCAAAGCATGGCACATTAAGTTGAGAAAGGACTGGACTTTTCCCTTTGCCTCAAGGCTGCGCAACATAATTCAGCATGGGGAACAGGTTCTCCAAAGCCAGCTAATGGTCTGGGACAGGTCCTGATCTCACTGTTAGGAGCCTTAAAAAGACTCCAAGGTACACAACTGTCAAACACATCCAGAGGGCCTAGGTTGGTCCTAACCCTAGTTAGGCTCCCTTAGTTTGTCTGGAGTTCATGAGCTCCCATGATCTCAGGTCAGCTGTCTCTGTAAGTGTGTGCCTCCTCCCCACCCCACCCCAGGCTCATACAGTGCCTTCTCCCTTTCTTTGTCAAGACTCCCAGAGCTCAGCCCAGTGCTTGGCTCTGGATCTCTGAATCTGCTTCCATCAGATAAAGGTTTTCTGATGACATTTAGAGTATTTAGCAATCTGATTGCAGTAGTTGGCCAGTTCAGGCATCCTCTTCACTCTCTTCACTATTGCTAGGAGTCTTAATTAGGGTTATCCTTGTGGATTCCTGGAGGTTTCCCTAGTGCCAGGTTTCTCCCTAATCCCAAACTGATCCCAAACTGATCCTTCATCAAGACAATTCTCTTGTTATTTTCCCCCGTGTCCTGTCCAGCCTCTCTCCCACACCCAGCCTGCCTAACCTGCTCCTTCAAGTTCCCATACTTCCACCCCACCCCCCAGTTTACCCAGGGGATTTCTTCTATTTCCCCTTCCCAGGGAAATCCATGCCTCCCTCTTTGGGCCCTTCTTGTTATCTAGCCTCTCTGGGGCTGTGGATTGTAGATTGGTTTCCTATACTTTACTCCTAATATCCACTTATGAGTGACTACATACAAGGTTTGTCTTTCTGGGTCTGGGCTACCTTGAGATATTTTTTTCCTAGTTTCATCCATTTGCCTACAGATCTCATGAAGTCAATTTTTTTTTCAGCTGAGTAACACCCCACTGTGTAAATGTACCACATTTTCCTTATTCATTCCTCAGTTGAGGGGCAGATGGTTTCCAAGTTCTGGCTGTTATGAATAATGCTACAATGAACATAGTTGAGCAAGTGTCCTTATGGCATGATTGAGCATCCTTTGGGTATATGCCCAAGATTGGTATAGCTGGGTCTTGAGGTAGATTAATTCCAAATTTTCTGATAAACCCCCATACTGATTTTTGAAGTGGTTGTACAAGTTGGCACTCCCACCAGCAGTAGAAGAGTGTTCTCCTTACTCCACATCCTCTCCAATATAAACTGTCATCAGTTTTTTTTATCTCAGTCATTCTGACAGGTGTAAGATAGTATCTTAGAGTCTTTTTGATTTGCATTCCCTAATGACTAAGGATGATGAGCAATTCCTTAAATGTCTTTCGGCCATTTGAGATTTTTCTGTTGAGAATTGTTTAGATCTATACCCCATTTTAAAATTGAATTACTTGGTATTTTGGCTTTTAACTTCTTTAATTCTTTATATATTTTGGAGTTCAGCCCTCTTTCAGTTGTGGGGTTAGTGAAGATCTTTTCCCATTCTGTAGGCTGCCATTATGTCTTATTGACCATATTCTTTGCCTTACAGAAGAAGCCTCTCAGTTTCAGAAAATCCTATTTATTAATTGTCAATCTCAGTGTCTGTGCTACTGGTGTTATATTCAGGAAGTGGTCTCCTGTGCCAATTCGTTCAAGGCTACTTCCCCCTTTCACTTTTATCAGGTTCAGTGTAAATGGATTTATGTTGAGGTCTTTGATCCATGTGGACTTGAGTTTTGTTTATAGCTATAAATATGGATCTATTTGCATTATACATGTTGACATCCAATTATCCCAGCACCATTTGTTGTTGTTCTGTAGTTTGGGCTTCTTTGTCAAGAATCAGGTATTCATAGGTGTGTGGATTAATGTCAGGGTCTTCAACTCAATTCCATTGATCTATGTGTCTGTTCTTATGCTAATACCAAGCTATTTTTATTACTGTAGCTTGAAGTCAGGGTGCTCATGCCTCTGGAAGTTTCTTTTTTATACAGGATTGTTTAAGATATCCTGTTTTTTTGTTTTGTTTTGTTTTTTCACATGAAGTTGAGTATTGTTCTTTTGAGGTTTGTGAAGAATTGTGTTAGGATTTTGATGGAGATTGCATTGAATCTGTAGATTGCTTTTGGTAAGATTGCCATTTTTACTATATTGTTCCTACTTATTCAGGAGCATGGGAGATCTTTCTATTTTCTAATATCTTCTTCAATTTCTTTCTTCAGTGGCTTGTAGTTCTTATCATACAGGTCGGTCACTTATTTTGTTAGAGTTACCCCAAAATATTTGATGTTATTTGCAGCTATTTGTAAGGGATAATGTTTCCCTAATTTCTTTTTTAGCCTGTTTATCATTTGTGTGTAGGAGGGCTATTGATTTTTTGAGTTAATTGTGTATTCTGCCACATTCTGAAGGTGTTTATCAGCTGTAGGAGTTCCCTGCTCAAATTTTGGGGGTCACTTATGCATACCAACATATATATTTCTTTTACAATTGTGGGTGCCTTTGTATTTGGGGCATAAATGTTCAGAATTGAGACTTCATCTTGATGGATTTTTCCTGTAATAAATGTGAATATCCTTCTTTATTTGTTTTGATTAATTTTAGTTTGAAGTCTATTTTGTTAGATATTAGGATAGCTATACCAGCTTGCTTCTTAGGTCTATTAGATTGGAAAATATTTCCCAACCCTTTCCTCTGAGGTAATTCTTGTCTTTGAAGTTGAGGTATGTTTCTTGTATGTAGCAGAAGGATAAATCCTGTTTTTGTATTCATTTTGTTAGCCTGTGTATTTTTATTAGGCAAATTGAGTCCATTGATATTTAGAGATATTAATCATGAATGGTTGTTAATTCCTGTTATTTTTGGTTTTGGTAATGGTAATATGTGTGTATGTTTTCTTTTGGGGGATTTGCCTATGTGAGATTATCTATTGCCTGGAGTTTTTATGGGTGTAGCTAACTTCCTTGTGTTGGAGTTTGCCTTCTAATACTTTCTGTAGAGCTGGATTTGTAGATAGGTATTGTTTAAATCTGGGTTGGTTATGGAATATCTTATTTTCTCCATCTATGGTGATTGAAAGTTTTGCTGGATATAGCAGTCTGGGCTGGCATCTGTGGTCTCTGTCCAGGACCATCTGACTTCTTCATTGAGAAGTCAAGTGTAATGCTGATAGGTCTGCCTTTTTCCTTTGTAGCTCTAAATATTCTTTCTTTATTCTTTTTTTTTATTTTATTGTTATGAACAAAGAAATCACACTTTCTATCCTTATATATCCTTATTTGAGGTCCCTTCCCCCTCCACCACATCAGGTCATTCTCTCTTCTCCACAACCCTTCCCCCCCAAGGCAGGCGGCAGGCAGTCCCAAGATTCCACTGTCCCAATATTCTTTAGTTCAGCCTCCACTCCTGGAAGATCCAGTTTTCTCCCCTCAACCTCAAGACTGAGTCAGGTGTTCCTCTAGGGGGAGTGGGATCCAAGGTGCCAGTCCAAGGTGTTTCTGATCCCAAGCTGTTCAGTGGTTGTGGTTTGCAGCTTGGGCATGCTTTGCTTTTTTCTTGTTTGTTTGTTTGTTTGTTTAGAGTTCACTAATGAGTGACTACATCCCCTGCTTATCTTTCTGGGTTTGTGATATTCTCCAAATCCATCCATTTGCCTGCAAATTTTAGGATATTATTTTTTCTTACTGCTGAGTAGTACTCCATTGTGTAGATGTACCACAGTTTGTTAATCTACTTTTCAGTTGAGAGACATCTAGGTTGTTTCCCTGTTCTTGCTATTACAAATAACGTTGCTATGAACATAGTTGACCTAATGCCATTGAAGTGCGACTGTGCATCTTTAGGGTATAGACCTAGAAGTGGTATTGCTGGGTCCTTGGGGAGATTGATTCTCAATTTTCTGAGAAACCGCCATACTGCATTCCAGAGTGGCTGAACAAGCTTACACTCCCACCAACAATGGAGGAGTATTCCCCTTGATCCACATCCTCTCCAGCATAGGCTGTCCTCTGTGTCTTTTATCTTAGCCAATCTAACAAGTGTTAGGTGGTATCTCAAAGTTGTTTTGATTTGCATTTCTCTGATGGCTAAAGATGATGAGCACTTTTTCAGGTGCCTTTCAGCCATTTGTAATTCTTCTGCTGAAAATTCCCTTTTTAGATCTGAACCCCATTTTTTGATTGGGTTATTCAAGGTTTTGGGCTCTACTTTCTTGAGTTCTTTATATATCTTAGAGATCAGTCCTCTATCACTTGTAGGGTTGGTGAAAATCTTTTGCCATTCTGTAGGCTGTCGTTTTGTTCTATTGACAGTGTCCTTGGCTTTACAGAAGCTTCTCAGCTTCAGGAGATCCCACTTATTGATTGTTGATTTTAGTGTCTGTGCCACTGGTGTTATATTTAGGAGGTGGTCGTCTGTGCCAATTCATAGAAGTGTATTTCTCACTTTCTTTTCTATCAAGTTTGAAGTGGCTGGGTTTATATTGAGGTCTGTGATCCACTTGGATTTGAGTTTTGTGCAGGGTGACAGGCTCGGATCTATTTGCATTTTTCTACACACTACCATCCAGCTATGCCAACACCATTTGTTAAATATACTATCTTTTTTCCATGGAATATTTTGGGCCTCTTTGTCAAAGATCAAGTATTCATAGGTTTTTGGGTTAATGTCTGGATCCTCAGTTCTATTCCATTGATCCACAAGTCTGTTTTTATGCCAGTACCAGGCTGTTTTTATTACTGTAGCTCTATAGTATAACTTGAAGTCAGTGATGGTGATGCCTCCTGAGGTTCTTTTGTTGAGCAAAATTGTTTTGGCAATCCTGGCTTTCCATTTATTCCAAATGAAATAGAGTATTGTTCTTTCAAGGTCCAAAAAATATTGTGCTGGAATTTTGATGGGAACTGCATTGAATCTGTAGATTGCCTTTGGTAGAATTGCCATTTTTACTATGTTGATCCTACCAATCCAGGAACATGGGAGAGCTTTCCATTTTCTGATATCCTCTTCAATTTCTTTCTTCAGTGATTTAAAATTTTTGTCAAATAAATCTGTTACTTCTTTGGTTATAGTTACTCTAACATATTTAATACTATTTGCAGCTATTATGAAGGGTAATGTTTCCCTTATTTCTTTTTCAGCTCTTCTATCTTTAGTGTATAGAAGGGCTACTGATTTCTTTGCATTAATCTTGTATCCTGCTACATTGCTGAAGATGTTTATCAGCTGTAGAAGTTCCCAGGTAGAATTTTGTGGGTCACTTATGTATACAATCATATCATCTGCAAATAGAGATAGTTTCACTTCTTCTTTTCCAATTTGTATCCCCTTAATCTCTTTTTGTTCTCTTATTGCTTTAGCTAAAACTTTGAGAACTATATTGAATAGATAAGGAGAGACAGAACATCCTTGTCTAGTTTCTGATTTTAGTGGGATTGCTTTGAGTTTTTCTCCATTAAGTTTGATGCTGGCTGTCGGCTTCTTGTAAATCACCTTTATTGTATTTAGGTATTCTTCCTGTATTCCTGACCTCTCCAGGGCTTTTATCCTAAAGGAGTGTTGGATTTTGTCAAAGGCTTTTTCAGCATCTAAGGATATGATCATGTGGTTTTGTTCTTTTAGTTTGTTTATATGATGGATAACGTTTACGATTTTTCATATGTTAAACCAGCCCTGCATTTCTGGGATGAAGCCTACTTGGTCATGGTGGATGATATTTTTTTTTTTTTTTTTTTTTTTTTAAAACTTTGATTTTATTTATTTGCCTTGGTGTTTTGCCTGGAACTGGAACTACAGACAGTTGTTAGCTGCCATGTGGGTGCTGGGAATCGAACCCGGGTCCTCTGGAAGAGCAGACGGTGCTCTTAACCGCTGAGCCATCTCTCCAGCCCCGGTGGATGATATTTTTTACATATTGTTGTATACGGTTTGCTAAAATTTTGTTGAGAATTTTAGCATCAATATTCATGAGGGAAATTGGTCTGTAGTTCTTTGTTGTGTCTTTGAGTGGCTTGGGTATTAGGGTAATTGTGGCCTCATGAAAGGAATTTGGCAATATTCCTTCAGTTTCTACTGTGTGAAATAGTTTGAGGAGTAATGGTAATAATTCTTCTTTGACTTTCTTTATTCTTTTTTTTTTTTTAAACTTTATTTATTTATTTATTTGCCTTGGTGTTTTGCCTGGAACTGGAACTACAGACAGTTGTTAGCTGTCATGTGGGTGCTGGGAATCGAACCCGGGTCCTCTGGAAGAGCAGACAGTGCTCTTAACTGCTGAGCCATGACTTTCTTTATTCTTTATGTTTAGTGTTTTGATTATTATGTGGTATGGGGGCATTTATTTATTTATTCATTCATTCATTCATCAATTCATTCTTGGTCCAGTCTATTTGGTGTTCTGTAAGCTTTTTGCACCTTCATAGCCATGTTCTTCTTTATGTTAGGAAAGTTTTCTTCTATGATTTATTGAATACACACACACACACACACACACACACACACACACACACACACACGTATTTGTGCTTTTGAGCTTAATTCTTCTTCTTTTTTCCCTGTTATTCTTAGGTTTGGTCTTTTCATGGTGTCCCATATTTCCTGAATGTTTTGTGTTAAGAATTTATTGGATTTAACATTTTCTGACCAACAAATTTATTTCCCCTATCTTTTCTTCAATACCTGATATTCTCTTTTCCATCTCTTGTATTCTGTTGGTGATGCTTGCATCTGTAGTTCCTGTTTGCTTACCCAGATTTTCCATTTTTAGGATTTCCTGTGTGTTTTCTTTATTGCCTCTATTTCAGTTTTCAAGTCTTGAACTTTTTATTCACCTGTTTATTTTTTTCTTGACTTTCTTGACTTTGTTTAAGGCATTTATTGATTTCTTCCATTTGTTGTTTGTCTTTTCCTTGATTTCTTTAAGGGAATTTTTTATTTCTTCTTTAAAGACCTCTATCATCTTCATAATGTTATCTTTATATATAACTATATATAAAATTTTATATCTATAAGTATATATAATTTTATTTAAAAAGTTTTTTTCTCCATGTATATCCCTGCTTGCCCTCCCTTCCCTTATAATGTTGTCTGTAAGGTCATTTTCTTCTGGGTTTTCTACTTTGGAAAGTTTTCATCTTGCTGTTGTAGGACCAGTGGTTTTTGGTGGTGCCATATTGCCCTCTATGTTTTTGCATGTAGTTTTATACTGCCATTGACCCATCTAGGTTTAGGATAGTTTATAGATATATTTGTTGGTATAGTTTATAGATGTTGATTCTTTTGATGTCTTTGTTGGGTGGCTCTTTTGTTCTTTTATTATCTGTTTTCTTTGTTGTCTTTCAGTCTGAATGGCTAAGGGTTCTGTTGGTTCTTTAGTCCTTAGGTCTAGTAGAATTATCTCAGCTGAGATTTGAGGGTGTTGGGTTTGTAAATGCAATATATATTCCAGTTCTTTTTTTTCTGGCTTGTGTGGGCTTTAGTTGTTCCTATGGAGTCTGTTCTTCCTACTGGTGCGGATTGTGCCTATGCCTGTGTTCTTCCAATTGGTGTAGGTAGTGGTTGTGCCTATAGGGGCTGTTGTTGTTGTTTTTTTTTTTTTAACTGGAATAGGTGGACTTGTGTAGGGGCTGCTGATGTGGTGGGCTGTTGGTGAAGAGGAGGACGGTGGAGTTGATGGGTTTGAGCAGCAGAGTGAGTAGTAAAGGTTACAGAGTCCAGTGGGTGGCGAGGGTGTTGATACAGCCTGCTCACAGGTCTCTCACCTGTTGGCTGGCTACTAGGTCTGCTTCAGTTCTCAATTATTAAAAAATCTTGTATATATTCTTTGAGAGTCTTATACATGTATGTATTAATTATATCTACCTGTAACCTGGACTTCCCAATCCCTGGATACTCCCTAGCATGTCCTCCTCCCACTTTTTGTTTTGTTTGTTGTTAACCACAGAGTTCTTTTTAGTGTTTTCTACTAGAATAGTGATTGACCTTGTTGGCTTGATCTTGTGCAGGCGGACATAACTGCTGTGAATTCATGAATGTAGTAAATTGTCTTCTCCTGAACCACACTTCTTCTCATACTGACCCTTACTGTTCTTTCCAACCCCTTCTCCACAATGTTGTCTGAGCCTTGAGGAATCAGACTTCTTGTTTATCTGATCTTGCTAGCTTTATATTGAAATTTTCTGTCACTTTCTTTAATTCCTCAAGATGTAATTCTGGCATGCTATTCTCCTAATAGTAGTTATGACAGTTGTTACCAGATATTAAACATCTGCAGGGTCACAGAACATTTCTCCTGCCATGGATGGAGCAACATATGCTTCACAATTTATAATTGTTCAAACTTGAGAAAGGTAAAGCAGTCCTAGACCCAAGTGGGAAGTCTGCCCCCTGCCGTCCTCGGGTGGCAGGCCGCTGGTGAAATATCACTACTCTCATCGTTTTTTCATTGATCTAGTGAGGCGGGGAGGCAAGCCCTGAGGGGCTCTGCTTCTGGGGCCAAGCACCCCGTGGCTCCCTGCACGTGCAGTGGCGCAGGCGCGACCAGTACTCCAAAATCAAACACATTAATATTTTGACAATCTATGCATTTGTAATATAATATATAACACTATAATATAGTATGGCTAGTCTTCTCTCTTAATTACTTTCTATCAGTTGTAAAATACTGTCAAAAGCACCTTAAGGGAGAAAGATGTCTGAATCATTGCTTTCTTTTTTTTTTTTTTTTTTTGCTTTTTTGATACAAGGTTTCTCTGTGTAGTTCTAGCTGTCCTGGAACTCACTCTGTATGTAGATCTCAGAGATCCACCATCCTCTGCCTTCCTACTTCTGGGATTATGGTATGTGCCACTAAGCCTGGCATAAAAGAAAGCATTTAATTGGAGGCTTGCTTACAGTTTTAGAGGGTTGGTCCCTGATCATTGTGGCAAAAAGCAAACAGGTATTAGACTGGATCAGTGGCTGAGTACTTTCCATCCTGATTTGCATCAGGTATCAGGCAGAAAGACTGAGCCTGGTGTGGGCTTTTGCAACCTCAAAGCCCATGCCCAGTGACATGCCACTTCCAAAAAGGCATCACCAACTCCAACACGGCCATGCTTCTCTTAGTCTCAAACAGTTTCATTAACTGGTGACTAAGCATTCAAATATATGAACCTTTCATAGTCATTCTTATTCAAGCCAGCACAAAAGGGTTAATTTTGGTTTGCATTTTGAAGTTAAAATTTATCACAGTGAAGTCATGAGCTATGACAGCCAAGAAGTTACAAATGCTTGTGGTCATCTAGTGTCCTTTTTATGTAGCCCAGGACCTCACCCCATGGAATGGTGTCACCCACTGTTACTTAGCATTATTCTAGGGAGAGGTCAACAAACATCTACTCACTCCAGAAAGGGAACTAATGATAGACCCACTTAGGGATACCACCGAAATCCAACTTGATAAACCAGTAAGTTTTATTTGCAAGAGTATAGGTGAAGCGTAACTTACAAGAGCAGAAATGACTCAAAGACAGCTACATCACCAAAAACCTACCCCAGAGTGTACCATATGACAAAACGTTTCCTGGGAAGACACAACACACTCAATTAGGGATCCGGTGACAGGTCAAAGTACGGAGACTTTGTACAAAGTCCAGTTTGATGAACCAATGAGTTTTATTGCAGTTACTTACAGGAATATGGGTCAGGGGTCACTTACAGGAGCAAACATGACTCAGAGACAGCTGCATCACCAAAGCCCACCCCAACATGAGTGGCAGCTCACAAAAACTAGGACACTTGGAGCACACCACATAGCTGCAGGCAGCTCGGTAGGTTGGAGAGTGTCCTTTCCAAGTAACCCTGTTAGCATATTTGTACTTTTCAATATTTGACATTCAAGAATACTTTTAGGATTTATAACTTTATAGAGATAGTCACTCACCTTAAGCGTATAATCCCAACTTTTTTTTTATATAAATTTACAAAGTTTGATGTCACCATAATCTAGTTTTAGATAATTTTCATCACATAGGTAATATCTCTCTTACCTATTTATGCTTAATTTTTATTTCTACCTTTAATCCCAAGTAACCACTCAACATCTTTGTATAAATATTTCCTTTTATGAACATTTCATGTAGTGAAATATATTTAATGAATAATCTATAGAGTTAAATGTATGTGGTATAAAATATATCACATATATAAAATGATTTATTCGCTTTCAAACTTTACTGAATTCCAGTTATTAAATATTTTTGGAAAGCCCTGTCCAACATTTGTTTTCTGTTATTGTAATTAAATAAATACATAGGAAAAAATCTTTTAAAAAATTATTTATTTATTATGTATATAGTATATAGAAGAGGGTACCAGATGTCATCATAGATGGTTATGAGTCACCATGTGGTTGCTGGGAATTGAACTCAGGACCTCTGGAAGAACAGTCCATGCTCTTAACTTCTGAGCTATCTCTCCAGCCCCCAGGAAAAAAATCTTAAGAGAGAAAGGATTTATTGGTTCCCAATTCTAGGTTACAGTTCATCACTGAGAGAAAATTAAAGCAGCAGGAACTTGAAGCAACTGACCACTTTATATCCACAGTTAAGGGCTAAGAAATGAATTAATGCATGCATTGCTCAGCTAGTTTTCTCCTTTTTATTCTGTCTGGAACCCTAAGCTCAGGGAATGGTGCTGCCCACAGTTAATAAAAGTAATTAAGACATTCTCAGATGCCCTTCTTCCAGAGAATTCTGGATTGTGTCACACTGTTGATGAAAAGTGATCACCAGGGCTGGAGAAATGGCTCAGCGGTTAAGAGCACTGACTATTCTGTCGGAGGACCTGAGTTTGATTCCCAGGATCCACATGGCAGCTAACAACTGTCTGTAATTTCAAGATATGACACCCTTACACAGTTATACATGCAGGCAAAACACCAATTCACATAAAATAAAAATAAATAAACAAAGACAAGTAATCACCACAAAGTAAGGAGATCATTAATAAAGAAATCTAAAATTCAAGGCCAGTCTGCTCTACAAAGTGAGTTTTAGGACAGTCAAGGCTGTTACAGGGAAACTGTGTCTCAGAAAACAAACAAACTGAAAGTAATTACCATAAGACCTTAGTATAGGAAAGGAGACTATAGTAAAACACATTGTGTTGTTATAATCACTAATTATAATGACTCTCTTTTATTACATAAGCTTTATTTCTTCAGCACAGGAAAACTAATTCTAACTTTTTGGTGTATTTCAGAATCAGGGTCTAAGTGTGAGATCAAGAAGCCACCACCAAATCCATGTAACAAATCAGGACAGAGTGTCTGTCAGAAACCAGTTTCTTCACAACAAAAAGTCACCACAGGAAAGACAGAATGTAACAAAAATACATTCCTAAGGAAACTCAAGAAAGGACATTTAGGCAAGAAATCTTTAAAGTGTAATCATTGTGGGAAAACTTTTTTTCGAAGTTTGTCATTTAAACTTCATCAAGACTTTCATAACAGAGAGAAGTCTTATGGATGCAGTAATTGTAGACAAGTTTTCAGACAGATCTTATCTCTCATTCTTCATCAGAGAGTTCATGATCACAATAAAAGCTATGAATGTGATAAATGTGAAAAAATTTTTAATAAAAAATTAACTTTTATGATACACAGGAGAATTCATAATGGAAAGGAAAACTTTAACCATGGGACAGCCCCAGGTTCATGCACATCTCTCAATGTACACCATAATAATCACATTGTTGACAGTATCCACCAGTGTAGAAAATGTGGGAAAGCTTTCAGCCGGATGTCATCCTTTTTACTTCATAAGAGAATTCACAATAGAAAGAAAATACAAAAATATAATAAATATGACAAAGACTTTAAAAAGAAGACAGTTCTTTCACATAAAAAAATTTGTATTGGGAAGAAAACTCATGAAAATAAGAAGGCCATAACTCAGGATCTCAAGCAGAGAACTCGACATTTAGAAAATCCTTTTACATGCAGGAAATGTGGGAAGTCCTTCAGTAGGATCTTACCCTTAATGCTTCATCAGAGAACTCACACTTTAGGGAAACCCTACAAATGTGATAAATGTCAGAAAGACATTAGACAGCTTTCGACCTTTATTCTACACCTAAGAACTCATAAAGGGGAGAAGCAGTTTAAGTGCAATAAATGTGAGAAGGTCTGCAATCGGCAATCATCCCTTATTCAACACCAGAAAATTCATAAAAGGAAAAAGAAACTGATTGAGTGCAAGGAATGTGGCAAGATGTTTGGTGGAATTAAAAACCTTAAAGTACATATGAACATTCATTCAGAAGAGAAACCTTTCAAATGCAATAAATGCAGTAAAGTTTTTGGCCGTCAGTCATTTCTTATTGAACATCAAAGAATTCATACTGGAGAAAAGCCCTATCAGTGTGAAGAATGTGGGAAAGCATTCAGTCACCGTATATCTCTTACCCGACATAAGAGAATTCACAGTGAAGATAGACCTTATGAGTGTGATCAGTGTGGGAAAGCCTTCAGCCAGGGTGCTCATCTTGCACAGCATGAAAGAATTCACACTGGAGAGAAGCCCTATGCCTGCAAAACGTGTAAGAAATCCTTCACTCAGAGAATCTCCCTCATCTTACATGAAAGAAGTCATACTGGGGAGAAACCCTATGAATGTAATGAATGTGGGAAGGCATTCAGTAGTGGCTCGGACCTTATACGACATCAGAGAAGTCATTCTTCAGAGAAACCATACGAATGTAGCAAATGTGGTAAGGCATATAGCCGAAGCTCATCTCTGATTCGCCATCAGAGCACACATTCGGAGGAAAAATCCTGAAGTTGTTGCTAACTCTGCAAAAGCTAAAAAGATTGTCAAGAATTCAGAGGCATGGAGAATATGTGTAAGTATTCTTGACTTATGATGATACACATTCTGATAAATTTACCATAAGTCAAATCATTTAAAACAAACATTTAATATACCTACACTATCAAATGTGATTGTTTAGCAGCACAGTATAATGTGGAATCTCAGTTGTTCACTCTCCTGATTGCATAGCTTCCTGAGGGCTATGGCCTGATCCTGCTGCCCAGCATCTTGAGAGTTACCACACTACTTACTGCTTATCTTCAGCCTAGGGAAAGATCACAATTTCTAGCCTCATGAATATTGCTTCTGTACATTGTAATGCCAAAAAATCTTAAATCAGAAATCATTAATTGGAGGAAGAAAACTATTTACCTAGAACATGTTTTGTGGCTATGTGGCCATTTTATGATATTGTCCTTTTGAAAGCCAAAGAGCAAAAGTAGTTGGTGGATTTTGAACTGAAGATCTGAAATCAGCTAAAGTGTGCTCAGGACATTGGATTAGGGTTTGTGAATGAAGGTGCTTTTCAGTTGGTATTTTATTTCTAATATAGTTTTGAGGACAATTCACTATATTACACATACAATGAAATGGAACTACAAAGTCCATTTTTTTTTTTTCTGGATGGTGCTTTGAGCCTGAGTTGAAGTCCCAGGAAAATGGAGTGTTTAGTCTATTCTCAGGACTAGAACTCTTGTATGTGAGAACCAACAGACAAAACAGGAAACAGGGTGCCTCTTTCTCCTGACAAAAATGTGTTGGGATGAGAACAAAGAAGAGTGAGTCTTTAGTTGTTAAAGATGGCATTCATGGGGCTGGAGAGATGGCTCAGTGGTTAAGAGCACCGTCTGCTCTTCCAGAGGACCCGGGTTCGATTCCCAGCACCCACATGGCAGCTAACAACTGTCTGTAGTTCCAGTTCCAGGCAAAACACCAAGGCAAATAAATAAATGAATGAAGTTTTTTTTAAAAAAAAAAAAAGATGGCATTCACAGTGGTATGGAACAGTAGTCAATACCACACTGCCTCTATGGATGTGAAGATACACTGTGAAAATTTAGTATGACTAAAACAGGTTTGGAGGTGGGGTGGGTAGGAGATACTGAAGAATGATGAACTTTAGGGAGAAGTTATTTTTTACTTTTTTTATTTGAAAATAAATTGTCTATATTTATATAAATAAACAGCATTTTCATGTATAATGCTAGTTGGTATACAAAAAGTAACTGTGTTTTTATGGCCTCAATAGTTGTGTCACCCCAAAACTCCTATGTTGAAGCCCTAACCCCTCAGTGTGATAATATTTGGAAATGAGATTAATGAATTCAGTATGCAGATGGGCCTTTTTGATAACTTTGTTGATTAGAGACACCAGAGGGCTTGGTCTCCTTCTGTACTGTGTGAGAACACAGGCAGCCATCTGTAAACCAAGAAAAAGCCCTTACCAGAACCTGACCAGTGTGATACCCTGACCTTAGAAGAACCTAATTTCTCTTTCAGTCAACCTGTCTATGATACTGCTGTGATACTGTGATACAGCAGCTCGAGCTGATTAATATATGGAAAAATTCCTAGGTTAATGGACTACTGGCTGTTTTCCTTTGAGATAACCAACACGTTCAATGTATTTTTTTTTTCTGTACCTCTTTCCAACTTGTGTTACACAAGAAATAAAGTCTGAGTTCTTTTGTGTGACTAGATTGTATACAATCGGGCTCTTTTGTATGCGTTTTCTTTCTGCAAAAGCTATTTAGGAGAATGCTTGTTTCTTAAGAAAAGTTTATAGTGTTTGATCATGGGGAGTCTAATTTTAACCACAGATGTTGGAGTTTGAAAGGAAATGTGCATCATAGGCTCATCCCCAGTTGGTGGGAGGCTCTGGGAAGTTTTGGTGAGGTTTTCCTGGAAGAATTAGAGCATGGGAGCTTGAGTGTGTCCTTAGGTGCTATGTCATGTCCTGTCCTCTCTTTAAAATTTTTTTTGAGAATTTAAAATTTTATATGTATGAACATATGGCAGCAGATGTAGACCCATAGCCAAACATTTGGAGGCGCTTGGGAACCTTGCAGAAGAGAGGGAGGGAGGCCTGTAGAAGCCAGAGGGGTTGAGGTCACTAGAATAAGGCCCACAGAATCGACTAAGCAGGGCATATAGGAGCTCAGAGACTGAAGCATCGGTCTTGTAGCCTGCATGAGTCTGTGCTAGGTCCTCTGCATGTGTTACAGTTGTTTAGCTTGGGGGTTTTATGGGACCCCCTTTCAGTGGGAGTGGGACTGATTCTAACTCTTTGCCTGCTTTTGGGATCTGTTTCTCCTACTGGGTTGCTTTATCCAGCTTTGATACAGGGTTTGTGCCTAGTCTTATTGTAAGTTGTTATGCTGCTTTTGGTTGGTATCCCTGGGAAGCCTGCTCTTTTCTGAAGGGAAAAGGAGGAGCAGTGAATCTGTGGGAGAAGGTAGGGGCTGCTGGGAGGAGGGGAAGGGAATGGAAACTACAGTTGAGGTGTATTGTATGATAGAATAAAGAGTTAAGAATATTTTATATGTATGAATAATGTATGCCTTTGTATATACACTATGCATATGCCTGGTACTCTCAGAGGCCAAAAGAGAGATTCCCTGGAACTGGAGTTATGGATGTGGTTGCTGAAAATTGAACCTCTGCAATAACAAATACTCTGTAGCCGGAAGTTTTTCTGTCTCGCTCTGCTCCGACCTATAGTCCAGACAAATCTCTCCCACTCTTGGTCCCACAGTCGGTTATTACTCAGAAGCTCATATTAATTACAAACTGTTTGGCCTATGGCTCAGGCTCATTATCAATTAGCTCTTATAACTTAACCCACCTCTAATCTATGTCTTGCCACGTGGTTCCATTGCATTACCTATTCCATTACATTTTGCTTTCCTACACACACACACACACACACACACACATCTGGCAGCATCTGCTCTGACTCTGCCTTTCTTCTCTCTCTCTCTCTCTGTTTGGATTTCCCACCTGGCCGTAAGCTATCTTATCATAGGCCGAAACATTTTTATTAACCGATGGAAGCAATATATATTTACAACATATAGATTAACATCCTGTAGTAAGAGTTTCTGGCCTATTCCTGAGGTTCAGACCCTCTCGAAGCCCTGCTGTCACTTACCTTCAAATAATCACACACAAGCTTATATTAATTATATGCTGTTGGACCTATGGCTCAGGCTTATTGCTAGCTAGCGCTCACATTTTTTTTTAAACGTTATTTATTTATTTTATTTATTTATTTATTTGCCTTGGTGTTTGCCTGGAACTGGAACTACAGACAGTTGTTAGCTGCTATGTGGGTGCTGGGAATCGAACCCGGGTCCTCTGGAAGAGCAGACGGTGCTCTCAACTGCTGAGCCATCTCTCCAGCCCCTAGCTCTCACATTTTTAACTCAACCCATTTCTATTAATCTTTCTGACTCTAGACCTGTAGCTAAAGATAGATGCTTCAATGTTACAATGAAACTTAGGGTGACTGTCCAGGCAGCCAGATGTCATCTCTGTCATTTCTAGATTTTGGAAGTTGATTGCACTTTCTGTAATATAACCTTCTGTGGTCTTTGATGTAGTTAAAGATTAGTTGTAATTACAATTTTTCTTAGTTATAATAAAAGGTAAGTTAGATGTAAAACTTTAAACTGGCAAAAAATAAGACACATAAAATATTTTCTTTAATTTTGCTAAATACAAGTAGACTAGATATAACTATAATTCTTGCTTAATAGTTGTAAACATTTCCAGTAGTTTTTGCAGGCCCCCAGGCCTTGCAGACTTCCCGAGGCCAGCATTCACCTGGGATGGAGTAGAGCTGCTGCCATGCCCCTGGGTGTGGCTATGCAAACATGGGCCCACCCACCCTCTTAAAGTGCTCATGAAAAATCCTCTCTCCTGCTTCTCCCACATCCCTGCTTCCCTGTTAATAAACTCTAGAGTGGTACTCCCAGTGTTGAGACTTTAATTATGTGCAGAAAACCAACAATAGTTATATGTAATTTTGTATGTTAAAACCTTCCTTTTTGATTAGACAGAAAAGGGGAAGTGATGTGGGATATCTTTCTGTATGTTGTGAATATCATTGGTTAATAAAAGGACTGTTTTGGCCTTCGGCAAGTTATCTTAGAAGCAGGTGGAAAATCCAAGTATAGATATAGGGGAAGGAGGGTGGAGTCATGGGAGATGTGATCTAGTCTCCCAAGGAGTAATGTAAATGAACCTGAGTTCATAAGCCATGAGCCATGTGACAAGACAAATTAATGGAAATGGATTAAAATGAGAGGGCTAGCTAGAATAAGCATGAGCCATAGGTCGAACAGCATGTAATTAATATAAGTGAGTCATCTGGGGGGGCCTAAGCAGTGGTGGGCAGGTCCGAATCATGGGGCTGGGCCAGGCCAGAAACTCTTATCACAACATGCCACATCAGTGCTCTAAACTGCTGAGCCTCCTTCCCTTTCAAGTCAACTAATTTATAGTATTTTGCTATGGCAGCTGAAGCTAATATATTGAGGAATTTTAATTTTCTCAGCAATAAAAGTCTAATACAAATAAGAAAACAACCAAAACTTCTGGAAGTTCAACTTTCAGGCAGGATAAAAAGCAGCTTCCATGCTGTTTAAATGTTACATTTTTAGATATGTAAACAAAAATAAAATCACTGGGTGAAAATGGCACAGAAGAGGTCAAGGGAAGGCATGCTTTTCCTTTTCTACCGCATCAGCCCTTCCAGATCTTTATCCTTTCTCATCAGGCTAGATCCAGATCAGTATTCCTAAGAGAATGACATTTGGAATGGGGCTCAATAGGAGCAGAGCACATGTATATTCTACTTTGCTGTGATATAACACTGACTAAAAGCAACTTGGAGGAAAGAGTTTATTTGGCCTACACTACCAGGGCATGGTCCATCATTGAGAAGTCAGAGTGGGAACTCAGAAGGCAGAAACTGGAGAAATGCTATTTCCTGGCTGGTTCTCAGGCTCAGCTAACAACCTCATATACCTCAGGATATCCTCCTGGCCAGAGAATGGTGGTACTTATCCACAGACATCAATTCCCAATTAAGACAATCCTCCATAGACATTTCCACAGTGTGATCTGGGCAGTTCCTCAATTGAGATTCCAAATGACTCAGGCAACAAGCCTGGTGGATCTGATTTTAATCCACAGGGCCCACATGGCAAAAGGGGAAAGATCACTTCCAGCAATTTGTCCTCATACACAATAAAATGTAATCTTTAAAAAGAATATATAAGATTGAAACTACCAGAAAGACACTTTTCAATACAGAATTGTAAAATGGTGTGTGTGTATCTGGGGGGTGAGCACTTGAAAAGATGAAACCAAAACAAAAAAACAGGGATTAAAAAAAGTAACTGGGTATAATGTGATGAGGCACTGGCTTTGATTCTTAGCATAGGTTTAAAAAAAATGTTATAATAAAGGTCAGTTTCCAACAACATACTTTTAAATATGCATAAATGACTTACAGAGGTGCAAATTGAATGAAGTTAAAAAGCCAACAGAAGCAAAAGGATAAATAAACTTGAATTAGGTAAGCATTGGGGTGGCTTTGCAACCAGGATCCCTGCTTAGCTTGAGATACCCACATACCTTTAAAAAAAAGTGTTCAGCAATTTCACCTTCAAGCTACACGCATATTACACAAGCAGAACACAAGCATGAGGACCTAAATTCGGATCTTGTAGGTGCCTATTATAATAACCCTAGACACTGGCAACATATATTCCTTACATTGTCCTTTCTGCACATGAATAGTTCATTAGTTTTATGGCCATCTTCAAAGAATCAGTTTTTGTTTTGATTTTCTATTTGATTTCCATTCAGAACTGGGGATGGGGCAGGTGATGAGGATTGGACCTAGGTAGGGCTTCCCTTATACACGCTAAATTGGTTCTCTGTCATGAAGATACACTCCAAGCCTTCTGTTCTATCATTCCTATTCTTTAAGAGAGATTTTTGTATATTATGCATATGTGTTTTTCCTGTATGTCTGTGCACAGGGACCATAAGAGGCCATCAGAAGCCCTGGAACTAGAGTTACAGGTGGTAGTAAGCCACCACGCAGGTGCTGGGAACCCAATGTACACTGCAAGAACAGCAAGTGCTCTTGACTGCTAAGTCATCTCTGCAAACACCTAGTGCCCATTCTTATGATGTCCTGAAAAGTGTGCTAGTTTGGTTCAAATTTTGGATAAACTTTCTATTATATGTCATTTCTAAGGTCATTCCATTTCAGCTAGAAAACATTTCACAAGACTTGAATTCCTTTGAAGCAACTGAAAGGTAGGACTGGAAAGATAACTCAGTGGTTAAGGGCACAACATCCACATTGGGTGGCTCATCAACAGTTATGTTGTAACTCCAGCTCCAGGGAACACTCTCTCTCTCTAAAAAAACAAAACAAAACAAAAAAAACCCAACACAAAACACAACCGCCCCCCCCAACAACAACAACAAAAAACATGGAGATGTGTTTTAAGGCCTTAACTATGGTACATTTTGGTAAGTACTCTAGTTCACTGACTACTGATCAGATTTTCTACTTTGTTTTTTAAATACCTGCTTTTCTTTTGTTTACATATAAATATGTAAACAAATATATATATTAGTGTACAAGTTCTATTTGGTATTATAATAAAACCCTAAGCCAGATATTGGGGAAAAGCTGGACTGTCAGAGAGATGGGGAACAAACTAGAGCCAATTCTCACCCAGCCAACTCCTCAGGCCAGATAGGGGTAGGTCCTGTCTCCACAAGTCCAGATTGAGACACCCTTGGCACACAGGCAAAAGGGGAAGACCTTCTGCCTTCTTTTGGCTTATGTTTCTTTTCCTGCCCAGCTATTTTCATTCCTTTTTCAACATTCCTAGACCTTAATGTCGGGTGCTATCACCTCCTGGCTCTATTTGGCCTTGAACTCACAGAGACCCAGAGGATCTCTGCTTCCCAAGTGCTGGGATTAAAGGACCTTCATGGCTTGGCTTTGTCCTCTGATATCTCAGGCTATTTTTATTGAATATACCAACACAATATATATAATGAATATATTTCAGTAAATTCTACCTTGAATTTCTTTTTCTTTCTTTTGAATATTTATTAATTAGGTATATAGTATACAGAAGAAGGTACCAGATGTCTTCATAGATGGTTGTGAGCCACCATGTGATTGCTGGGAATTGAACTCAGGACCTCCAGAAGAACAGTCAGCGCTCTTAACCTCTCTGAGCCACCTCTCCAGCCCCCTTTTTCTTAAGAGAAAAGCAAGTATGGCTCATAGAACTTGAATAATAAAATTGATTTTATCTAGTCATATACACACACATATATATATTTACATATTCATGCTATTAAACAGAAGTTAATGTTTCCCTCTATCATCATCAGTCTGTCAATCCAAACTGTATTAGATGTCACCTATTTTATATATATGTGTATATGTATATATGTATATATATATGTATACTTAGGTTTTTTGAGACTTGGTTTCTTGTGTAGCCCTGGCTGTCCTGGAACTAGGTCTATAGACCAGGCTGGCCTTGAACTCACAAAGATCCAACACCTCTGCCTCCTGAATGCTGGAATTAAAAGAGTGTGCTACCATTGCCAAGTTGTGTATATATTTTTTTAAGATAAGGTCTCATGTAGCCCAGGCTGGACTTGAACTTGCTATGTAACCAAGAATAATCTTGAACCATAAAGCCCATTTTATGTGATACAGGGCTGAATCCAGGATTGTGGATGTTAAAAAAAGAGCTTTACAGGCTGGAGAGATGGCTCAGAGGTTAAGAACACTGACTGTTCTTTCAGAGGTCTTGAGTTCAATTTCTGGCAACCACATGGTGGCTCACTACCATCTATGGTGACATCTGGTACCCTCTTCTGTATACTATATATATAATAAATAAATATTTAAAAAAGAAAGAGCTTTACAAACGGAGCTATATCTTCAATCTTCAATATTTCTAATTAAAGCTAAAAAGTTATAATATCCCAGGTCTATGTTTTTTTCTTCCTTATGATTAAAATGACCAACTCTTCTTTGTGTGTCATCATATTTTTATTTTAGATTAATATTATTTTACACGAGGCACTCTGCTAAGAAATTTACATGCATTATTTACTTCTCCCAATAACTTTTGAGGTAGAACCATTATTAGTCCCATAATACAAATGAGACTGAAGTTACAAAGAACCAAATGCTCTAAAATCAGAGATGGAAAGTGAGAAGAGCAAGGATTACAGCCTACATCTATTTTAATTCTGGATGGAGAGAGGGGGAATATTGACATGAACATTTTAGATGGTAGTGTGAAACAAGGTACTGGGGACAAGGTAGCCTGTTAGGTTACTTTAAGGACTGTGCTTTTTCCTGATGAACTTTTGGATGTCAGTAATCTTAATTAATAGAGGCTAAAGAATTTGACCAAAATGTGTTTTTCTAAAGTTTGGCTTAAGTGTAAAAACTAACAGAGGTGAATATACTAGAAAGCTATTTCAGCATTCCACATAAAACAATTTATCATGTAGAAGATAAGGAAGATGAAGGTTCTAAGGGGTCAGATTTGGGTCATATTTATGAGATCAAACCTATAGTTCTTGGCAACTGATTGGATATGACAGTGATGGAGAAGAAAGGGAAAAGAATGACTCCATAGTATGAACTTTCTCATGATGAGCAAGGTGTGCACGTTGCCTGAAGGATTTCCTGCAATCTTTACATTCATAAGGTCTCTCTCCAGTATGAATTCTCTGATGTAGAGTAAGAGACCCACTATAACTAAAGGCTTTCCCACAAATATTACATTCATAAGGTTTCTCTCCAGTATGAATTCTTTGATGCTGAGCAAGGCCTGCATTTTGGCTAAATGTTTTTCTACATTCCTTACACGTGTAGGGTTTCTCTCCAGTGTGACTTCTCTGATGCTGGGTAAGTGATGAACTGTTGCTGAAGGCCTTTCTACATTCTCCACACTCATAGGGTTTCTCTCCAGTGTGAACTCTCTGATGTTGATCCAGGTAAGCAATCTGGCTAAAGGCTTTCCTACATACTTTACATTCATAAGGTTTCTCTCCAGTATGAACTCTCTGGTGTTGAGAAAGGTGTGCATACTGGCTGAAAGATTTCCTGCATTCTTTACATTCATAGGGTCTCTCTCCAGTATGAATTCGTTGATGTACAATTAAGTATCCACGATGACTAAAAGCTTTCCCACACACATGACACACATAAGGTTTCTCTCCTGTATGAATTCGCTGATGCTGAGCAAGAAATGAACCATTACTAAAAGCTTTCCCACATTCAATACATTCAAAAGGTCTCTCTCCGGTATGAATTCTTTGATGCTGAGTCAAGTGTGCAATCTGGCTGAAGGCTTTTTTACATTCTTTACACTGATAAGGTTTCTCTCCAGTATGAACTCTTTGATGTTGAGCAAGATGTGCATTCTGGCTGAAGGCCTTCCTACATTCTTTACATTCATAAGGTTTCTCCCCAGTATGGATTCTCTTATGTTGAGCTAGGTTTGCACTCTGACTGAAGGCTTTCCCACATTCAATACATGCATATGGTTTCTCTCCAGTATGAATTCTCTGATGGAGGGTAAGGGATGAACTCTGGTGAAAGACCTTTTCACATTCACTACACTTCAGAATTTTCTTTTCTACATGGACCTTCTTATGTTTCATTTCAACAGACTTTTTTCGGTAACTTCTCTTTTGTGATTGACACTGATGTGTTCTCTTTTTGGTAAATAAACTTTGTGGTATATCTAGTAGTGGATTCTGATGGAATGTTTGCCAAGATGGATTACACCTATCACTTGGATCTTCATGGACTTCTTTATGAGTGGTGAGGAATTGATTAGACTGCACCTCCTGACCTCCCAACCTGTTCTTAAACCAGTCTTCATTTTCATGGTCTTCTTTCAAATTGGGACAGTCCAGGCTATAACTAAGATGGCTTCTTCCCATTGGTAAAAATTTGGCTGATTCTTCATAAGTATCTTGCTTTGATGAAAATTCAATGCCTTTGAATATATAATCCCAATCTAAAGGATATCAAAAAAAAGATATTTTAAAATTCATTCAAGAAAAGGAAGTGCTCAGAGAAAGTAAAATACAAAAGAAATTAAAGTATTTAGTATCTCTTAAAGCATCTCAACAACTAAATTAAGAAAGATAGCTGGGCACAGTGGCACACACCTATAATTTCAGTACTTGGGGGACAGATGCAGGCAGTTCTCTATGAGTTTGAGGCCAGCCTAGTCTTCATAGTGAGTTCTGGAAAAGCTAGTTGTAGTGGGATTGTATTCTGTTCCATTGTAAATAATTGTTCTGCCTACTGGTTTAATAAAAATGCTAGGAAACTCCGAACCCCCATCCAGAGCAGAGTCAGAGGTGAGCGGAGTCTGGCTCCTGGGCCGCCCATCCAGAGAATTCCTCTCCGGAATCTGGGTTACACCCAAGGGTCTGATCTCAGGCTCTGCCAGCAGACAGGCCCTGGCTTTACCTGTGAGGGGCCTCCTCTAGGGACCTCTAGCTTGTCTGCCTGGGCCCCTTCTTCAGGGCAATCTGCATCATCAGACAAGGAATTAGGACTTTGAAATTTTGACACCTCCCACCCCCACCGACCAGTGCAGAGTCAGAGGTCAGGAATACAATGAAAAAACCTAAATATAATAAAGGAAATTTACAAAAAGCCCACAGCCAACATCAAACTTAATGGAGAAAAACTCAAAACAATCCCACTAAAATCAGGAGCTAGACAAGGATGTCCTCTCTCCCCTTATCTATTCAATATAATTCTTCAAGATTTAGCTAAAGTAATATGAGAATGAAAGGAGATTAAATAGATACAAATGGGAAAAGAAGAAGTGAAACTATCTCTATTTGCAGATGATATGATTGTATAAATAAGTGACCCACAAAATTCTACCAGGGAACTTCTACAGATGACAAACACCTTCAGCAATGTAGCAGGATACAAGATTAACTCAAGGAAATCAGTAGCCCTCCTATACACCAAAGATAAAAGGGCTGAAAAAGAAATAAGGGAAACATCACCTTTTATAATAGCTGCAAATAGTATTAAATACCTTGGAGTAACTATAACCAAAGAAGAAACAGATCAATTTGACAAAAACTTTAAATCACTGAAGAAAGAAATTGAAGAGGATATCAGAAAATGGAAAGCTCTCCCATGTTCCTGGATAGGGAGGATCAACAAAGTAAAAATGCCAATTCTACCAAAAGCAATCTACAGATTCAATGCACTGTCCATCAAAATCCCAACACAATATTTTACAGATCTTTAAAGAACAATAGTCAATTTCATTTGGAATAACAGCAAAGTCAGGATTGCCAAAACAATTTTGCTCAACAAAAGAACCTCAGGAGGTATCACCATCCTCGACTTTAAGTTATACTATAGAGCTACAGTAATGAAAACAGCCTGGTACTGGCATAAAAACAGACTTGTGGAAAAATGAAATTGAATTGAAGATCCCGACATTAACCCAAAAACCTATGAAAAACTGATCTTTGACAAAGAGGCCCAAAATATTCAATGGAAAAAAAGATAGTGTCTTTAACAAATGGTGTTGGCATAGCTGGATGGTACTGTGTAGAAAACTGCAAATATGGGGCTGGAGAGATGGCTCAGCGGTTAAGAGCACCATCTGCTCTTCCAGAGGACCCGGGTTCGATTCCCAGCACCCACATGGCAGCTAACAACTGTCTGTAGTTCCAGTTCCAGGCAAACACCAAGGCAAATAAATAAATAAATAAAGTTTTTTTTTTTTTAAAAAAAAAGAAAACTGCAAATATATCCAAGCCTATCACCCTGCACAAAACTCAAATCCAAGTGGATCTAAGACCACAACATAAACCCAGCCACACTGAAGTGGATAGAAAAGAAAGTGGGAAATAACCTCCAACACATTGACACAGGTGACCACTTCCTAAATATAACACCAGTAGCACAGACACTAAGAACATCAATCAATAAGTGGGACCTCCTGAAAAGTGAGAAGCTTTTGCAAAGCCAAGGATACAGTCCATAAGACAAAACAACAGGCTACAGAATGGGAAAGGATTTTCACCAATCCTACAAGTGACAGAGGACCAAGCTCTTAAAATATATAGAGAACGCAAGAAAGTAGACCCCAAAACCTTGAATAACGCAATCAAAAAATGGAATTCAGAACTAAAAAGAGAATTCTCAGCAGAAGAATTACAAATGGCTGAAAGGCACTTGAAAAAAGTGCTCAACATCATTAGCCATCAGAGAAATGCAGATCAAAACAACTTTGAGATACCACCTTACACCTGTCAGACTGGCTAAGATAAAAGACACAGATGAGGGGCTGGAGAGATGGCTCAGCGGTTAAGAGCACCGTCTGCTCTTCCAGAGGACCCGGGTTCGATTCCCAGCACCCACATGGCAGCTAACAACTGTCTGTAGTTCTAGTTCCAGGCAAACACCAAGGCAAATAAATAGATAAATAAAATAAAGTTTAAAAAAAAAAAAAAAAGACACAGATGATAGCCTATGCTGGAGAGGTTGTGGAGCAAGGAGAACACTCCTCCATTGTTGGTATAGGGATGTAAACTTGTTCAGCCACTCTGGAATGCAGTATGGTGGTTTCTCAGAAAACTAGGAATCAATTTCCCTGAAGATCCAGCAATACCACTACTGGGCATATACCCTAAAGATGCACATTCACACTCCAAAGGCATTAGCTCAACTATGTTCATAGCAGCGTTATTTGTAATAGCAAGAACCTGGAAACTACCTAGATGACCCTCAACTGAAGAATGGATTAACAAATGTGGTATATCTACACAATGGAGTACTACTCAGTGGTAAGAAAAAATAATATCCTAAAATTTCTAGGCAAATGGATGGATTTGGAGAATATCCAAATATTTGTGATACCTGAGGGAGGTATCACAAACCCAGAAAGATAAGCAGGGGATGTACTCACTCATTAGTGGGCTCTAAACAAACAAAGCAAAATGCAAAGCATGCCCAAGCTGCAAACCACAAACACTGGACAGCTTGGGATCTAAAACATCTTGGACTGGCACCTTGGAACTCATTCCCTCCAGAGAAACACCTGACTCACTCTTGATGTGGGGGTGAGGAAAGCGGATCTGCCTGGAGTGAACTAAGCCACCTTGGGACCTTGGGACCTCCTGCCCTTGCTGGGGAGGAGATGGGGAGAAGAGAGAGTGACTGGGAGGGACGGGAGGGGGAAGGGAGTTTGAACAGGGGGATACATGGATAAAAAATGAGACCATATTCAAAAGTAATTTTTTTAAAAAAAACCCCAAAAAACAAGAGAAGGTAGTTTGTGGTGGTATATGCCCTTAATCCCAGCACGTGGGAGGCAGGCTGTGAGTTTGAGGCCACCCTGGTCTACAGAGTGAGTTCCAGGACAGCCAGGGCTACACAGTGAAACCCTGTCGAGAAAAATGAAAGGAAAAAAGAAAGAAAAGAAGGAGAGAGGGAGGAAGGGAAAGAGGGAGGAGGGAAGAAGGGAAGGAAGGAAGGAAGAAGGAAAGAAAACAAGAGGCTAGTAAGATGGCTCAGGATATAAAGGCATTGGTCATTAGCCTGATGGCCCAATGCTGATCTCCAGAACCCACACTGTAGTATGAAAGAACCAACTCCTGAATGTTGTCCTTTGGCCCCCATACATACACACACATAGACACGCAAAGCAAATAAATAAAATACTTTAAAAATCTTAAAAAACTTAAAAGAGAAAAATTGCCAATATCAGAGCTGAAAGGCATTAACCATCATGTTCTATAGAATTTATTAGATACCTTTATAAAGTAATTTATGCTAATCAGCTGGATGACTCATTTGAAATGCATGATCTCTTGAAAGATAAAACCTTACCAAAGATAAAGTGAGAAGAACTAAATCACCCAAATAATCTTATATTCATTGAATGGGTTCCCTACAGATGTCTTGCTAGTAAATTCATTAAAGATTTAAGGAGCAAGAACTTTTGAATTTGTCTTCACAAGTTCAGCATTATCTTTTTTTTTTTTTTAACAGAGTTTTTTTTTTTTTTTTTTAAACTTTATTTATTTATTTGCCTTGGTGTTTGCCTGGAACTGGAACTACAGACAGTTGTGAGCTGCCATGTGGGTGCTGGGAATCGAACCCGGGTCCTCTGGAAGAGCAGACTGTGCTTTTAACTGCTGAGTCATCGCTCCAGCCCCGTTCAGCATTATCTTAATAATAAAGAAATTAGATACTCCACAGACCAATGGAGTATCTTAACCATAAATGTAAAGTGTTTAACAAAACCATAGCAAATCAAATTAACAAAATATGGAAAACATAATTTTGATAAAAAATTATTAATACAAGGAATGCAACGTTGTTTTAAAAGATTTATTTATTTATTATGCATACAGTTTTTACAGAAGAGGGCACCAGACCTCATCATAGATGGTTGTGAGCCACCATGTGGTTTTGCTGGGAATTGAACTCAGGTCCTCTGGAAGAACAGTCAGTGCTCTTAACCTCTGAGCCATCTCTCCAGTCCCGCAACGTTGTTTTAATATTGGAAAATCATCAGTGCTATTCACTATGTTAACAATAAAAACAAACAAAATCATCTAACATTGTAGAATGAAATTTGAACTGTTAATGCCAGCTCAGGAGGTAAGCACACTGGTTGCTCTTGCAAAGGCTCCAGGTTGTTTCCAGCACCCCTAAGGTGATTTATGACCTTCTGTTAGTCCAGGTCCAGGCATCTGATGCCTTCTCTGGCCTCCGTAGGGATTGCATGTGGTGTATTTACGTACTATGCAGTGTATATATGTATAAGAAAACTTATACATATAAAATAGGAATAAATCTTAGAAAAGGAGATTACATGTCTTTGATAACAAATGAGAGTAAATTGTTAGAGCGGTGGTTCTCAACCTTCCTAGTACTGCAACCCTTTAAAAAGTTCCTCATGTTATGGTGACACCTCTCCCCATTAAACTATTTTTGTTGCTACTTCATAATTTTGCTACTGTTATGAATTGTAATGAATTTATGTTTTCTGATGGTTTTAGGCAACCCCTGTGAAAAGGATGTCTGACCCCACCTCCAGTGGGTCTTGACTCACAGGCAGAGAAACCCTGTGTTAGAGAAAAACCACTGTGTCCTTGAAACAGGTAAATTCTCCCAGGCACCTTTTCAAAGTAGCTACTGTTTACCCTATGATACAAAAATGCCTGTGGTGGGAACGGCTAATGGTGGGAATGACTAATTGGAAGTCTCGCTCTGGGAGGCCATCTGCCTGGAGCCCTCTGTCCATCAAAAGCTACCAGTTCTCAGGCTTCTCCTGTGGGTGGGAGCACTGAGGCTCTCATGTCTCTCAAGGTTGCTGTTTATTCTTCTACTGCTGCAGGCTGGGTACCTAATCAACTCAATCACTCTAGACCAGTTCAGCATGATGGATCACCCTCTGCAGGTAACACATGCTTTAATAAAACCTCCTCCGGAAGTGCGATGAGCTGGGACTTTCCCAACATCTGAGGCTTTCTTGACAGGGTCACCCACCTCCCTGGCTTGTCCCCACTCACCAGGGCTTACGTTTCTTGCTCCCTCCTTCTGCACCATCCAGGGGTCTTTTCCTTGTTCCAGTAATGAGATCACAGCTGGCTTGGAAACAGGAATTCCTGCTTCCAAGAAACAGAATTGGGATTAGCCACTTTAGAGACCAAGTCCCCTGAGGTGTTACAGTTGGGAGCTGAGGGAGATGGGGAATATTCTTTAGAATGAGTCACATAAAGGGATAGCCTTAAAAAAAAAAAAAAAAAAAAAAGCTACCAATTCTGTTGTATGAGGTTTCTGGCTCAGACTTTTGGGCCTTGGTCCTGAGGTTCTGGCCCACAGATTCACAGACCCACAAAGACACGCAGATGTTTACATTAATTTTATACTGATTGACCTAGGACCTAGGGCCCAGGCATATACCTTGCTAACTCCTTCATCTTACTGAAAGATCCTCAGGGACCCCAGCCCCTCACACACAAGTCCCAGGCTGTAATAACACAAGGTAATTTTAATACACAGGTACCTGTGGGCGATCAGCAGCTTCCGCTAACTGAGCGCCCCCACAAAGAACACTCTCTCTTTTTATTCAGTCAGCTTATCAGATTAATCATAATACATATATCTTAGCTACTTTGAATTACATATAAAATTCCTGCTAATGGGCAAGGTTCAACTTTGGGGCAAGGTTGTAAAGTTTTTGATCCTGGAAGTGTTGTGAACATCTGGTTTGTGTTAAGATAGGACACTCCTAGTCTCTTCACCCTCCCATGGCCTTCCTTATCTTTTTAAGAAACCTTGACTGATATACTGAGGCTTTGCCCACAGGATGACTCCCTGCTAATTGGCTAAATAATTCCTGACTGTCGGCTCTCTGATATACTGAGGTTTTGCCCACGGGATGACTCTCAGCTAATTGGCCTTGTGGAAATTTTGAGGTTGGGGTCTTTCATCACAACCCATGATTCTTGTTTAGCTATGCAGCTTGATATCTTTTCTCAGAGCAGCATTTCAACTTCTTTCCTACCCATCTGCTGCATTTCTTTGTTTTGTCTGTGGCGTCTCTGCTCTGCTCTGAGATGTTCCCAGAGTTTTCTTAGTCTGGTAGCCCTGCCCACACTTCCTGTCTGCCTCTGGCCAATCAGCTTTTTATTAAACAAGTAGGAGGGACAAATATTTACAAGGTACCATAATCCCACTACACAATTTTGTAAAACTTATCTGGGGAGCATAAGAAAAGGGGGAGGGGACAATTTTCTTTGAACTCTTAAAACTGGGTTTGCTAGCTTGCCTAGGCTGTTTCTCCAAGGCAGTTCTCCTTTTCCAGCTGTGATGGCCATTCTTGGTTGTCAACTTGACTACATCTGGAATTTCCTAAAACCTAAGTAGCTGGGCAGAGGGATTTATTTTTCTTAATTAGAGCATTTCAAATAGGAAGACCCATTTTAAGGTAGATCTTCTGAGGTGGGAAGATCCACCTTAAATCTGGGCCCCACCTTCTGTTGACAGCCTATGTAAAGGGCACTGAGGAAGGACCTGCCTGTTCGGCTCTCACTATGGCTGATAAACCTACTGCTTCATTGGCATTAGAGCCTACTTTGGAATTCTGATGTATATGAAGAGGGGCGGAGCCATCCAACCTCATGGACTGAATGAATACTAGATTCTTGGACCTTCTATTGGTAGACAACTATTGTTGGACTAGCTGAACCACAAGCCATTCTAATAAGTCCTCTTTATATGTTATATACTATGTAATACATAATAATATAGTATATATTATATATGTGAGTATATATGGATACACTATTCCATCCGTTCTGATCCTCTCAAGAACCCTGACTAATACATCAGCCTCCTGGAACTGGAAACTACATGCCTGAGCCATTACATGTATTTAAGTTTAAAAGAAATGAGCCAATTAGATGGCTCAGTGGGGAATGTGCTTGCTAGTATGTGACAGTGGAGGGAGGGAGCTGACTCTAGAGTGGTCTTCTGATCTCCACATGCACACAATTTCCCCCCCCACATACATGCCCATACACATGCACACACACACAAATAAAAATTTAAAATTGAAGGGGCCAGTGAGGTGGCTGAGTTGGGAAAAGGACCTTATTGCTAAGCCTCCTGATAAATTGTGTTCTGTTCCCAGGACCCACATGATGAAAGAGAAGAACCAACTCCTGGTGGTGGTGGGGGGACCCTCTGATTTCCAAATGTGTGCCATGGTATGAACATGAATAGAGAGAGAGAGAAAGAGAGAGAGAGAGAGGGAGGGAGGGAGGGAGGGAGGGAGAGAGGGAGGGAGGGGATATTTTTAAAATGTTTAATAAAAAGGAAAGATTTAGCAAAGCAATTCAGAGGTATCTCGGAGACATTTCATGGAACACAGCCCCATGTGTCGAGTAGGAATTCTGCAAAGACCTCCTTACCCAGGGACTCTAGGCTCCTATAGTTCTCCAATGTCACCTTCCTGTACAAGTCTCTCTGAGCATCATTCAGCCATTCCCATTCCTCTTGAGTGAAATTTACAGACACATCCCCAAAGGTCACCAAATCCTGAAATGACAGAAACGAAGTCTGGTTCAGGTCTTCACATTGGCCTATATTAAAAGCAGGACACGACAGCACATTCCTGTAATCTCAACATGCAGGAGGCAGACATAAGGTGTTCTGAGTTCCAAGTCAACTTGGGCTGCATAGTAAATTCAAAGCTATATTGTGAGACCCTATCTCAAACAAACAACAAAGTAATACAGCACAACAGAAAAGAGTTAGCAACTAGCTAAACTGTCTATACTTTGGGAAAAGCAAATATGGTTTGTTTTGATTTTTGTTTGTTTGTTTTTGAGACAGGGTCTTATGTGTGGCTCAGGGCTGTCTTGAATTCACAAACCTTTGCCTCAGCTTCCCATGTGTGTACCATCATATCTATATTTTTTCTCTCCCTCTCCCCGCTCATAGATAGGGGTAGCTACACAACTCAAGCTGGCCTTGAACTCTTCTTGGTCCTTTGCCTTAGTTCCCCAAATGCTGAACTTACTGTAAGCCAGCCCTTCAAGTCACAAGTGACCAGGTACCATCCCCAGACTACTCTAAAGGGCCACAACCTCAGGTGGCCAAGCTCTGCCTTACAGAAAACAAAGCCCAAGATCAGGCTAAAAAAAAAAATCCCACCAATCCCTGAGCTTGCCCTGAGATCAAGCCACAAAATCCAATAATCAAATGCCATCCTGTAAAGCCGTGTCCCTTATGAAACCCTTTATAGAGCCTGCCTCCTGCTCAGTTGCTGCTTCTTTCCTGAGCAGAGGTAGTCATGCTCTTGTGTCTGTCCTGATAAATCTCTTGTGTGAGGTTTGTTCTGTGGTGTGTTTTTGTGGTATTCTTTGGCTCCCAAATGCCAGGATACCTTCCCCCCAGCTTTAACACTTACAGACACCACCTTACAGTCTTTAAAAAAAAAAAAAAAATATGCATGTTAAGTAATTGCCATGCTTGGTTTTGGTATTCTCTTATGGAAAGTGCATAACTTCTGAGAAACTCTCAAAAGACTCACCATAAATAAATTAGTAACACTAAAATCAATACTCTGTACAGCAACAGGTGATTCATACTAAATACAAAAACAAAAAACTCCCCTCCATTTGGAGAAAACTGGATACACAGTGGCAGGAAAAAAGAGTCTTACATAATAAGTAATGAATTCATATTACCTTAGAAACTTAATAATTTATAAAAATGATGTACAATTAATTAGATGTATCCAAGCAAGACAAAATAAGCAATAAAGTTGTGAGCAATGAGCAGATGAAATAAAAAGAAAATAAGGAGAATGTTAGGTTTAAACAAATACTTGAAAGTAATGACATTAAGGAAAAATGTACTAATTAAAAGACTATCAGGGTTTATAATATTCTCTTTATAACAAGAATTCTTTAAAATGTAATCTTTATTGACAATAATTATTTGTAAGAACTCATGTGTATGATTCTTTTCCCTATATGTATGTCTGTTTACTATGTGTGTGCCCATGGAGGCCAGAAAAGAGCATTAGATAACCTGGGATTGGCATTATAGATGGCCGTGAGTGCTGAGAAACACACACACACACACACACACACACACACACACACACACACACACAGAGTGGTTCTCAACCTTTCTAATGCTGTGACCCTTTAATACAGTTCCTCATGTGTGGTGACTCCAAACATGGAATTATTATTGTTGCTACTTCATTACTGTAATTTTGCTACTGTTATAATAATGTAAATATCTGATATACAGGATATCTGATATGTGAACCATGTTGTTCGACCCCCAAAGGGATTACAACCCAAACCCAGTTGAGAACCATTGCTCTAAAGAACCCTGACTAATCCATTCTCTAAAAGAGAGATCTAGTATACCATGACTTGAGAGGTAGGCCAGTAATGGTCACCTTACCCTATGGATATGCCACCCACCTCATAAATATTCATAAGAGCTACTTTTAAATTCAGACAGAGAGCTTATTATGCTAGCACTGCCTTTGGGAGCTGCAGTCTCTATAGGTATCACTTATTTCACTTTCCTCTGCTAAATAAACTTCCTGTGTCTGCTGGCTGAATTCTTTCCTTCCAGAGACTCCTGTAATATTTTCCTTTCATCATTCCCCGGCATGTAAATATTACCAGCACATCTATTGTTTGTATTTGTGTTAGAATGTTTGAGTCTTTAAAAACTGCTACTTGTAGCTGGGTGCTTGTGGCGCATGCCTGAGTTCCAGGTCAGGCTCCAAAGCTACACAGAGAAATCCTGTCTTGAAAAACCAAAAATAACAACAAACCCTACTATTTGTGATGGTTGGTGTAGCCAATTTGACGGATTCTAGATATAAGTGTTATAGTTCTGAGGGGAAAGGTATCTTGGCAGTCAGGAGCCAAGGAAATGAATACTACAAAGTTACATCGCACAATAAACCTCACACAAGAGATGTACTGGGAAAAACACAACTGTCTGCAACTCCACTTATAGGAAGTTGAATGCCCTCTTCTGGCCTCTACCAGCACCAAGCACATATGTGTTGCACATAAATACATGGACACAAAGCACATCAATAAAATTAAAAAAAATTATTAAATAAATTTTGCCTTGGGATTAGAACAAAAAATTTTTAAAAGATTTATTTATTATGTATACAGTATACAGAAGAGGGTACCAGATGTCATGATAGATGGTTGTGAGCCCCCATGTGGTTGCTGGGAATTGAACTCAGGACCTCTGGAAGAACAGTTAGTGCTCTTAACCTCTGAGCCATCTCTCCAGCCCAAAACTTTAAAATTTTTTTAAAATTATTTATATAAATTGGTGTTTTGCCTGCATGTATAACTGTGAAAGGGTATCAGATCTTGGAATTGCAGACAGTTGTTAGCTGCTATGTGGATGCTGGGAATTGAACTCAGGTCCTCCAGAAGAACAGTCAGTGCTCTTAACCTCTGAGCCATCTCTCCAGCCTTAAAAATTTTAATTTAAGGGGCTGGAGAAATGGCTCAGTGGTTAAGAGCACCGTCTGCTCTTCCAGAGGACCCGGGTTCGATTCCCAGCACCCACATGGCAGCTAACAACTGCCTGTAGTTCCAGTTCCAGGCAAACACCAAGGCAAATAAATAAAGTTAAAAAAAAAAAAAAAAAAAAAATTTTAATTTAAAAATTTCTCAGGCAAAACAGGGTCATGAATTTTTAACATTTTATAAAAAGCCCCTAAATAGACTTCTGCAATTTTGTATTATATTTTTATATTATTATTATATTAATAAATATTATTGTTTGATTTGTTTAGCTATTTTATACCTATATGCCAGGGTTGTTAAAGAACTTCTCAGGCATAGGCCAGCAAGATGACTGATTTGCATTTGTTCATGGGTATGTGTTTTCTTTTGGCTCTATTTCATACAATTTACTATTTCAGTTATTGTCAAAAAAATTTTTGTAATGTTTTAAAAACACAGGTTTAATGGACTGAAGAGATAGCCCAGTGGTTAAAAGCACCCTGCTCTTGCAGTGGACATTGAGTTCAATTCCCAGCACCCACATGGTCCCTCCAAACATCTGTAACTACAGTTCCAGGGGATCCAATGCCCTCTTCTGGCCTCCTCAGGCACTACAAATATGTATTGCACAGACATACTTGCAAGCAAACAGCCATACCCATAGAATAAAAATAATAAACAGTTAAAAAATAATAGACTCAAATGTTTCCTGTCCTACCACCCCGTGCCCAACAAATGTCTTTCAGTCACAACTGAACACATCTCTACCTCGAATATCCACAAAGAGGCTGTTCATATCCCACCTTTGGTGACTTGAAGGAAAATGACCCCCCAAATGGAGTAGCACTATTAGGAGGTATGGTTTTATTAAAGTAGGTGTGGCTTTGTTGGAGGGAGTGTGTCACTTTGCGGGGAGGCTTTGGGGTCTCTTCTGCTCAAGCTTCTGCTTAGTGTAATACTTTCTGTTGCCTGCAAGATGTAGGACTCTCAGCTACTTCTCCAGCACCATGTCTGCCTATATACTGCCATGCTTCCTGCCATGATAACAGACTAAACCTCTTAACTGTAAGCCAACCCCCAATTAAATGTTTTTCTTTATAAGAGTTACCATGGTCATGGTGTCTCTTCATAGCAATAGAAACCCTGACTAAGACACTACACAAGAGAGTATTTTTGCCTCATTAGTGTTCCTAAGAGCACTGAAGCCATAGGTGAGCTAGAACAAGTCCTTGATGCAAATGTTGGCTGGGGAATAAGGGATGCTCTTAGGCTTTGGGGGGATTCTCTTTTGTGCTACAAGGAGAACAAGACCAAATCACTGGATAGAAGAGATTTTGTCAGGCGGCTGAATTTTGGAAATCAAAATGTCTCTTTAGCCTGACTGAAAATAAGATGGCATTTCAGAAAATAAAAAAATTCTTCTTACCTTGGACATGGCGTTAAAACTTCAAGAATATATGACTTTGTTTCTAGGGGTGGAGTGATGTCCTGAGAAAGCACAGCTGGACAGGAAAAAGAAACTGTAAGTTCCAGGTGCACCCTGCAGCCCCAGCATCTCATTTCTTCTCTTTTTTTCTTCTCCCATCACATATGTACATTTGAGGTATCATTAAATTTACAATTATTTTTCCCTATGTATTTTATAGCTCCAGAACTCAACATATATTTTATTTTTAAGTTATATGACTTATAATTATAAGTAGTAAGAGCAAATAAATATAGAATGGTATTATCAAATAAGTATCTTCCACTCTTTTATAGATGAGAAAGTTTTTCAATACTAAAGGTAATCTTTAAGCAAATAATTGAACCAAACTGGAAACAAGTCTTGGATTTATAGTGTACAGATGATGATGTTAACAGGAAGTATGGCCCTACCTTTTCTACAAGGATCAAAAACAAGATACCAAATGTAGCTAGTTTACACACTGGGCATCAGAGGGACCATGTGATCTGGAAGATGTTGTATTTAATGAACTGTTCCTAAAAGCAACTTCCTCAGGAAAGGAAGAGAGGGGAAGTGTAGTCAGTCATTGTTTTAATTGTAAATTCTTTTTCCTTCCTTCTTTTCTTTATTTCTTTCTTTTAACTAAACTTCACTGCCTTAAAGAATAATGAATCATGTAAAAGTGCTGGAGAGATGGCTTGGTGGTTAAAAGCATTGTCTGCTCTTCTAGAGGACTGGGGTTCAATTCCCAGCACACACATGGCATCTCACTAATGTCTTTAACTCAAGTTCCAGTGGCTCTAACTAACTCCCTCACATAGACATGTATGCAGTCCAAACACCAATGCACATAACTAACTCCCTCATATAGACATATGTGCAGCCCTAACACCAATGCACATAAAGTAAAAATAAATTATTGTTTAATTCTAAAAAAAAAATTAGGGCTGGAGAAATGGCTCAGAGGTTAAGAGCACCCACTGTTCTTCTAGAGGACCTGAGTTCCATTCCTAGCAACCACATAATGGCTCACAACCATCTATCTTGAGATCTGCTCTCTTCTGGCACACAGGCATAATGGAAGCAGAATGTTGTATACATAATAAATAAAATCTTTGAAAAAAAATCGTGTAATCACTATAATTCAGTGCCAAGAAGTCATATCTCTCTATATTAGGACCTATATATTAGTCTTGTACCTATATATCTACATATTAGAATGCTTTCATTTAAACATTCAGTACACTACATCTGTTCATACAATCGCACAGTCTCACAGCTTCTCTCATGACACATCTCATACTATCACACATCTGTCTATCATACATCCAGCACTATCTGTCTCAATTACACTGCCTGAGACTCAATGACATTGCCTTATATACAGTAACCCAGGCCCATACATTGTCACAGATTTCATCACATCATATAGTAAATGCTTCATTGTAATAGTCCCAAACACAGCCTCACTCTCACAGGTCTGCTCAGTGGCATAAGTCAAATGTGGTTCTCACAATGTGTCATGGTCTCATCATGTCACAAGGCACTTATACAAGGTGCTTTCTCACACAGTCCCATTCAGTCTTAACATACATTCTCAAGGCCTCTCATGGCCTCATTATTCATACATTTTCTTTCACACACTGCCACAGGCCTTCTCATACATGGTGGAATAGTCTTGTATCATCACACACATTGTTATGGCCTCTTGCAGTCTCATACACTGTCACAGACCTTTCAACACTGTGACAATCATCTCATAGTGCCATACACATTGTTCCAGCCTCTATTTAGGTCATAGCCAGTATGTAGTTTCACAAACTGGCACAGGCTCTCATAACACTATTGGACAGTCATGAACAGTATGACAATGTCATATACATTGGTCACAGTCTCATTCTCACCCAGTATTTAGTCTCACAGTCACAGGAACCATCAACATAGCAGTACAGCTTGTACCGTCATGCATTATCAGACTCAAAAAATTATTCAGTCCCAGGCCTCCTCAACAAAGTGGTTTGGTATCAACTCTGTCACATGGGTCTCCAAACAAATTTTCCCATATTGCCCCCTATGCCGTCACATACTGTCAACATGTTATCACAACTTCTCAGTCTAGTCTCATACAGTATGAGTCTCAAAGTCACAGGCACCTCATACACAGTGATAGGTCTGATACTATCACTCAGATCCCAGCCCCAACATTCTCACACATACCCCACCTTGTGCAGTCATTCACATTGTTATAGCCTTTATTCAGTAACAGGTCCCTTCATATATGGTGGCGGGGTCTCACTCTGTCACATGGGTCTCCAAACACATGATTTCCTGTCACACTTAATGTCACAACCTCAGTCTCACACAGTATTTACCCTTATGGTCACAGAGCCCTCATACACAGCGGTCCGGTCTAACACTGTCACTCAGTATCCCACCACACCTCTTGTGCTATCACACACATCCTCGGCACCACAGTCTCACACAAAGTGCAGGTTTAAGTCACAGGTTCTTCACATAAGGTGGCACAGTCACATTGTCACTCAGGTCCCCACACACATTCTCCAGCGCTGTACTCCAGCTTGTACACACTGGTACAAGCCTTTCTAGTGCTTCATGCTAAATACAGTCGCACAGTCACAGGCTCCCCCATCCATGGGATGCTGTCTCTGTCACATACACTGTCACCTCCTCAGTCTCACGCAGTTGTAGTTTACAGTCACAGGCCCCTCACACACGGTGGCATGGTCTCAGATCCCGCCACACACTCTCCAACACGGTACCCCGCTTCTCACTGGGCTCCGCGTCACCCCTCGCTCGACGCCGAGGCAGGTCGGGCCGGGCCCGGGGCTCGATCTCATGGAGCGGACAGAGCTCACAAAGGCGCGGCTGCAGAGCGGCTCCGCGCACGGACCTCTGGGAGCTGGAGTCCAGCCCTTGACCGGAGCGGCGCAGGGCATGCTGGGAACGCCCTCTAGGGCGGGGCTTTTGGGGTCCAAGAGTCTTGGGCAGGACTCTATCCTTTCCCTTCAGGTTTTTAGAAGCCGAACTCGCTCACGTTGCGCAGGCGCGGAGGCGTGGAGCTGTGGTGGCGATGCGATGCTCGAGCACGCATGCGCAGTGCTGGCTAGCTGGAGGCTCTTCTAATTAGAGCCAGCAAGGTCAAAACAGGTCACTGAGTCTTCAGGGCCCATGTTAGTAACTTTCTAGTTTTGGGTTTGCTTAATTTCTCTCCGTATCACCTTTTCATTTCTTTTCTTTCTCCTCCTCCTCCTTCTTCCCCCCTCTCTCTCTTTAGAACAGGATTTCTCTGTGTAGCCTTGGCTGTCCTGTCACTCTGTGGATCAGGTTGGCCTCGAACTCACACAAATCAGCCTGCCTCTCCCTCCCGAGTGCTGAGATTAAAGATTTTTTGGGGGGTTGGAAGAAAGGGGGATTAGGATTTGGAGATCAAAGCTAGGTATAATGGCTCATGTTTTTAATCACAGCCAGCAACTGGGAGGCAGAAGCAAGCAGATCTCTGTGATTTTGAGGTCAGCCTAGTCTGCATAGTGAGTTCCACAACAGAGAACTACATAGAAGGACTCAGTCTCAAACAAAGATTTGGAGATCAGTCTGGGCAGTAGAACAAGAATGTTCTAAAGCAGTGGTTCTCAACCTTCCTAATGCTGTGACCCTTTAATACAGTTCCTCATGTTGTGGTCACCCTGAACCATAAAATTATTTAATTGCTATTTCATAACTGTAGTTTAGCTACTGTTATGAATTGTAATGTAAATATCTGTGTTTTCAATAAATCTTAAAAAGTGGGGGCTGGAGAGATAGCTCATTGGTTAAGAGCACTGGCTGCTCTTCCAGACGGCTTGAGTTCAATTCCCAGCAACCACATGGTGGTTCACAACCATCTGTATTAAGATCTGGTGCCTTCCTCTTTCTTGCAGACATACATGCAAACAGAACACTGTATACATAATACATCTTTAAAAAAATATATTTGTGTTTTCTGATGGTCTTAGGTAAACCCTAAGAAGGTCTAGCCACCCACAGGTTGAGAACCAGTGTTCTATATAATATGGGATTACTCATTTCAGTCATCAGACTACTGAGAGTATGGAATCCAGAAAATTGGAATTTTTCCAGGAGTCACTGCTGGGAGAAGGAAAAGCCTGATGTCTGTTACCAGTCAGACAAGGAGTTTGTTTGCTTAGCATATTTCTTGTTCTTTACATAAACCTAAAGCATTTGTCAGGACTCTGAAAATGGATTTAGTGGCCTGTCACTGGGCATCTTTGTTCCTCTCTCCAACATGGCCAGGTTTTGATTTTTTTTTGTTTTGTTCTTTTGGTTTTAGTTTTGCGAGACAGGGTTTCTGTAAAGCTTTGGATCCTGCTCTGGAACTCACTGTGTAGACTAGACTGGCCTCGAACTCACAGAGATCTGCCTGTTTCTGCCTCCCTCATGTTGGGATTAAAGGCGCTTGCTGCTGCCACCTCCACCCAGTATGGTCATGTTTAATAAATCTTGTTTCTCTGTGCTTCAGTATTATCTCTTTAATTGGCTTATTGAGGAAGGTGAGCACAGACTGTCAGGACTTACAGGGCCCATGTTTTTACCCTGCTCTTACCTTACATAGCTTTTGACTCAAAAAAAACAAAGGGTTCAAGATTTTTCAGTTATACCTGTAATTCCAAATACGAGAGGAGAAAAACCAAACCAAATCATTGTGACCAAATTAATTAAAGCAAGCTTTTTTATTCATGTGCACAATCTGCCCAATTCAAGAGGTCAGCTTTGGATGTTAGGGAAACAAGGTTTTCATAGCTCAAGGGTAAGGAGTTTCCAAATGGGGGATTTCATAAAATGGGGGGGCCAGTTTACAGGAGTAGAACATAAGCGTAACAAGTTAGTTGAAACAAGACATAGTTGCAAAGTGGGCATAACAGCAGGTAGTTAAAACAAGGTAGTCATAGGTGGTCATATAACCTTTCAAAACAAAGGTAGGTTTGCAAGATAGTTATAAACAACTTTTTATATTTTTGGTTGTGAGCCTAGCCTTTAACAGCTGAGCCATCTCTCCAGCCCATAAACAACTTTTTAAACAAAAACACAATTGCCATTCCTGGAACAGGCAGTACAGAACCATTTGTAGTTAAGGTTATAGGTGAGGCATATCCCAATCCTTGAGAAACAGGTTTAATCATAAAGAAAAATGAACAAAGTTCATCTTTGCTATAAGATGGGTTTTAAGCCTAAGATGAAGGCAGGCTGGTTCTTTATGCCTTCATGTCTATTCAAATTTCTCGGAAAGTATTTTACTAACTTTTTTTTGGTGATAGTGTTCTGTGTATCGCCTTGGCTGTCCTGGAACTCACAGAGATCCACCTGCCTCTGCCTCCCAAATGCTGGGATTAAAGGTGTGTGCTACAACTGCCCAGCTACTAACTCTTATCTCTAGTCAGAACTATTATTGATACCTCATCTATGTCTTTTTCTTTGGAATTTGATTATACTTCAATATATGGAACACTTGAATTATTTCACCAAAATTAGTAATGGCAGGCATTATATGAGAAGCTTGATCTTGGGGGAAAATGCAAGTATATATAACACAAATATTTAAAATTTTTTAGATTTATTTATTTATTATGTATACAGTATACAGAAGAGGGTACCAGGTGTCATCATAGATAGTTGTGAGCCACCATGTGATCCCTGGGAATTGAACTTAGGATTTCTGAAAGAATAGTCAGTGCTCTCAACCTCTGAGTCATCTCTCCAGCCCAACACAAATATTTTAATTGAAAAATCATAATAAGGTAAACAAGAACAATATGTCTAAACAGAAGAAAATGTTTGGGCCTGAAGAGATGATGTAAGGACCTGGATTCATTTGCATGATGCCACCTGGGGGCAGGGCCTAGGTCTTTGAGTGAACTTGGCAGCAGCCAATGGATTCAAAGGTTGGATTCGCGCCAGAAAACTCCCATGGCTGCTACACCTTACCCCTTTGCCCAAATCTGGAACATCAAGGTGTGTCGCATCTTGAACACTTAGTTTTTCTTTAAAGACCCCCGCCCATTGGGGCAATGGTCTCTTACCCCTTCTGCTGCTCTGGAGCTAGGTTATCAACCCAGGTTCCCTATACATAACAATAAAATCCTCACTCTTCACAGGGTGTCCAGCCTCCCTGGAGGCAAGTGTGGAAATTCTTACATGTGGGCATAACAATGGCTCAGAGGTTTAGAGCACTGGCATCTCTCCCAGAGTCCTGAGTTTAATTCCCAGCAACCACAAGATGGCTCACAGCCACCTATAATAAAATCTGGTGCCCTCTTCTGGTCGGCAGTAATACATGCAGGCAGAACATTGTACACATAATAAATCTTTTGAAAAAAGAAAATGTTCAAGTAGGTAACAGTAGACCTGTTTAAAACTGCGTTGCTTTCATTTTTTAAAAGGTATTTTTACTTGTAACTGGAGAGATAGCTCAGTGGTTAAGAACACTTTCAGCTCTTTTTTTTTTTTTTTTTTTAAAAAAAAACTTCATTTATTTGTTTGCCTGGAACTGGAACTACAGACAGTTGTTAGCTGCCATGTGGGTGCTGGGAATTGAACCCGGGTCCTCTGGAAGAGCAGACGGTGCTCTTAACCTCTGAGCCATCTCTCCAGCCCCCACTTTCGGCTCTTGCAGAGGACCTGGGTTTGGTTCCCAGCATCAACAAGGTGTCTCAGGACTGCCAGTAACTCCAGTTCACGGGATCTGTGCACTCTTCCGATCTCTCTTGGCACTGCATATATCCAGGCTTGCACAAAGAAAATTAAATATTGTCTTAATCAATGCTCTATTACTGTGAAGATACACCACGGCTAATCATGTCGTCTGCAATAATAAACAAATTTTTAAATCTTCTGGTGTGTAAATTACCTTGCTGAATTCAATCGTAGGTGTAAAACAGTAAGGGTTTGTTGTTCTTTTGTTTTGTTTTGTTTTTTTCCTCATTAAGTGAAATGTTACCTGAAGGTCTCCTATAAATGGAAAACTTTTCAGTCACATTTTCACAAGTGTGCATTCACGGTTAACGGTTCCTGGTTGTACACCAAACTACCCATATAGCATTAAAATCAAGCACCTGACATGGTCACAAGAGTTACTGCATATGAGTGTGCATGGCCACACACTCATAGCCAGAGAGGGAATCACGTGCGACTTTCAGAAGACTACCGGACGTGAACATACTTCTACGTCTCAGCACATTGGCGCGCCTCTTATGGTTCAAAAAATATCCCTACACCTGCTTAGGACGCTTGGCAGCCTCGAAACTACATTTCCCAGAAAGGACTGCGACGTTAGCTCGCTCTCCAGCAGCACAAGCGGCGCTTCTGCGCTTGCGCCATCTTCTGGCGTAGGGCAGCGAGTCCATTGATATTGAGGTAGTAATCCGGCTGTGGGCAGCAAGCAGCCCGATCAAGGAGGAAACAAGTGGAGGATCCCGAACTATCCGAAAACTCCTCGGTGAATATGGGAGCTGGCAGAGCAGACCAAGAGTCTCATTCTTCAGACTAATCGCAATGCTTAGCCCCACCGTTTTTCATAGGTCTCCCCGTCCAGGACTACATTTCCCATCGTTCCCCGCGGCTAGCGTTCTGGTGGCGCCCTCTTCCTGTGCCCAATTTTTCAGCCAACCTGGTAGACCTAGGGCAGTTAGGAACGGTCCTCCACCTCCTGAAATTAGGAATGTTTTGCGTTTAGCACTGTTGTTTAATAATAGTGCTAATATATTAATAGTTTAATAATAATGAGACGTATTATTTTATTATACACATATATATTAAAGCAGAGTTGATTGGAGTACACTTAGAATAACTTTTTAAAAAAAGGATTTATAGGGGCTGGAGAGATGGCTCAGTGGTTAAGAGCACCGTCTGCTCTTCCAGAGGACCCGGGTTTGATTCCCAGCACCCACATGGCAGCTAATAACTGTCTGTAGTTCCAGTTGCAGGCAAACACCAAGGCAAATAAATAAATAAAAGTGGTTTTTTTTTTTTTTTTTTTTTTTTAAAAAAAGGATTTATATTTGTATATTTGTGGGTGTGTTGTATTTGGTTTCTGGCCTGGACTTTCGGGTCTAGACTAGAGGTTTGGACCCACTCTCAGCCCCACTGCTGCTTAGGCCCAAATAATCACACAGATGCCTGTATTATTTTTATGCTGACCAACCTACAGCCCAGCCATATAACTTGTTAACTCCTTCTTTTTAACTGAACCCATGATTCTGTTTAGCCATGTAGCTCAATACCTTTTCTCAGAGCAGCATTTCAACTTCTTTCCTCTGTGTCTGCTGTTGTCTCCTTCTTGTGTCTGTGTCCCATCCCTGTGGCGTATCTCCGTTGTGTCTGCCTGCTCTGAGATGTTCCCAGAGCTTTCTTAGTTTGGTAGCCCCACCTACACTTTCTATCTGCCTTCAGCCAATCAGCATTTTCATTAAACTAGTAGGCAGGACAGTTTTTACAATACAACATAATCCACTACATGGATGTTTTGCATTCATGCAGTGCCCACAGAGGTCAGAAAAGGGTGTTGAATCTTCTGGAACTAGAGTAAAGTTATAGGTTGGTAGTTGCCGTGTAGGTGCTGGAACCCCAACATGGTCCCTCTGCAAGGGCAGCCAGTTTTTTAAACCACTGAACCATCTCTCCAGCTTCTACATTTTTAAACAGGGTTAAGCACATGACTTAATAGGCTCTTAGAAAAGAATAAGACAAACCCAAGCCTGAGTATAGTCTTTTAAAGGGAGATCTTGATATATATATCACACAGAAACCCCAAAACATTTACAATCATAAGAACTACTAGTTTAGCAGCAACACTTAGGACCATCTAAATGATCTTGTCTCATGTTTGCTGTCCAGCAGTGGGGAAAGTGTTGAGTGAGTCACAAGCTATCCATAGGATAGGATTCTGTACCTGTGATAAAATGCTCATAAAAGTGCTTGTAATAAGGGTGCACTTCCCATTACATCATGCTAATTATTCATAATTATTTCATGTAAAAATCAGAAATGTTTGTAATGTGACAGTTATTCCTTTATGATCTTTCATGAGGTAGCATTTGTTTAATGAACTCAAGAAGCGATTAAATGATAATACTACAAAACCTTGGATTTTTTTTTTTTAAACTTTATTTGCCTTGGTGTTTTGCCTGGAACTGGAACTACAGACAGTTGTTAGCTGCCATGTGGGTGCTAGGAATCGAACCTGGGTCCTCTGGAAGAGCTGACGGTGCTCTTAACTGCTGAGCCATCTCTCCAGCCCCCAAAACCTTGGATTTTGTTGTTGTTGTTGTTTTATGTGGGAGCCATTGTGTGTCATGAACACCTGAGTGGAGGGTAGAGGAAAACTTGTAGAAGTGGGTCTTCTCTTTCCACCATGTGGATGTGGGTGCTTGCCCCGGCCAGCAGGGTCTTCAGCGTGGACCTAGACCTGGGAAGGAATCAAATGGAAGGCAGGAACACGAAAGAACGGAAGGACAAGACAAATCTCTCTGTTCAAGTCCTCCTCTGTGCTTTATTTTTACAGCCAATATTTATACAGAATCTCTGCCATGTAGGTAGCTGGGAGAAAAGGGGGTGGGAAATACAAAAGAATGTGGCAGGCCTTTGAGGGAGAGTAACAGACAGGGTAGAATTAGTATGGAAATCTATCTGTTATCTGTTGAGGGTCTAGAGGATGTCACCTGCTGAGCTGAGAGAATTGAGCCAGACTATCAGGAGTCATGGTTAAGCTAAAGACAATAGGGAAATGTAGCCTTCTGGCAAATGACTGCTGGCTAGCTATAGGAGCTAAAAAAATAAGTTGACTTTGGCTCCCAACAGGTGCTGGGTGCTGAACCCAGGTCCTCCGCAAGAGCAGCAAGTACTCTTGATCATTGAGTCATCTCTTGCCCTCAAACTCCAGTTGAATTATTGGTGTCCTATTTTATTAGTATGGCTATGTTAAACATGATTCCGCACTTACTTACTCATGGCCTTAACCTACTTATGTACTAATTTTGTGTGTTTTTTTCAACAGATTTGATTGTGTGTTCAGCTTCACATGTTGCTCTATCTCTGGAAGGGTACATTTATGTACCAACGATGGAGTCTCGCTCCATCTAATTATCTGATTTTCCTATGCAGGAAAAGACCTTGTGTCTTGACTCAAGGTAGGTCCAATTTGGGCTGTGGAGTTCTTTGTGAATTTGGACGTTGGAGAAAGAGCCAGGGTGACTTCAGAGTGGTTCTATTTGCTCTATGGGAGATTAAATTGCTAAGTCCAGTGAATGCTTTATTTTGAGTCTAGGGCTATATACATTATGCAGTTTCTTTTTACTCTCTAGATGAGGGGAGCTTTCCCTGTCCTTTGAGTACTGTATAGGTCTCTATCACTGGAACAGGTCTGAGGACCCTGAGTTTTGCACCACTTGCAGTATTTAAGGGAAGTTGGAGAGGAAGGGACCACTCATGTTGTACCTCCTTAGCAGCTTAAGTAGGCTTCCTGGTGTTAGGTGACAGTTTATCCAGCTCTCTATAAGTTAATGGGCACTTAGAAACAGGTACGGATGTAACCCTGGCATCCAGGGAGCTGTGAGGCAAAAGCTCAGACCTTCATCTTTGTTCTTTCCTCCTTCAGCTCTGACATCTAAGGACTCTGCCCTTCCCTAGGAGAGAAACCTGGAGGAGACCCGTCAGTCCCTGAACTCCTGGAAGTCATGCCTCTTGTGAGTTTTAAAATCATATAAATAGTTGTTATCCTGAAACTTCCCACTGGTTAATGTGGTCCCATGAGGTCAGATTTAGGAAGTAAAGGAGATGGAAGACTGATAGGCTAGGCCTTGTTTTGGCTTTTTGCAACAGGGTCTTTTTGTGTGGTCCTGGCTATCCTGGATCTTTCTCTGTAGACCAGGCTGGCCTCAAGAGGTCCACCTGCCTCTGCTTCCGAGTGCTGGGATTAAAGGCACGAACCACCATGGCCAGGCCCAAGGTAGGCAGACCCTTTCTTCTTGATTCATGTTGCCTGATACATGTCATCACCATCCTGTAGGTGATACAGAGTCTTTCTGTTGTAAAAAATTTTTAAAGATTTTTTTATTTAAAAAGTTTTCTTATATATCTACCACTGCTTCTCCTCTCTTCCCTCCTCCCAGTTCTCCCTCAGTCTATACCTTATACCATCCCCCATCCATTCTCCAAGGAGAGTAAAGAATCCCATGGTGAGTCAGTTCTGTCTGGCATATATAGTTGAGGTAGGTTCGAGTTCCTCATCCCCAGTTTCAAGGCTGAGTATGGTGTTTGTCTGTAGGGACTGGACTCTGAGATGTCAGTTCATGCACCAGGAATAAACTCTGGTCCTACTGTAAGAGACTCCACAAACGGTTGTCCTGTAGTGAAAATTTTTTAGCAGACCTTCATTTCCCTGTGTGAGCTAGAAGCATCCTTATAGGACCTAAGCTTTGAAAGAAGAGAGCAATCTACACAGGGAACCAGGGAGGTGGTGTTAGTCACCATTTCAGCCTGTGGTTTATTGTCCTACCTTGGAAGAGATTGACATTTGGGTATAATGGAGATGGAGACCTAGCTGGGGATCCAGAGGTTAGATGCCAGAGTATGATCTGATTTGAAGTAACATCAAGCATTTGGGTCTGTCCCCATTAGCTTCTTCAGCTTAAGCACAAAATAAATACAGAGCTGAGGATCATGGGAATAACAAGTGAGATTCTCAGCCTCATGGGTTGGTGAGTGGGTTCTCAGAGCTTGGAAGAGCTTTAGAGATTGGATCTGTGCTTTGGTTCCAAAATTAAGGATATTTTAGTCATTCTTTCACTTAGGAAATTGTACAGTCAGTAATAAGTATTCTTCATTCATTTGTCTCAAGAAGAAAATGCTTGTGGTATGAACTGAGCTTGGCAGCAAACCCTTGACTTGGATGAATTTCTTCCCTCTAAGATATACAACCTTTTCTTTTGAGACAGGGTCTTACTATGTAGCACTAGCTGGCCTGGAACTTTGTATGTAGATCAGACTGGCCTCAGACTCACTGTGATCCACCTGCTTCAGCTTCTAGAGTGCTGGTATTACAGGCATGTGGTACCATGGTGGCTATAAAATGTTTCTTGTAACATTTAGGGAAAAGTTCATTAAGTATCTTTGTCATAAAATAGAAGTGATACTTCTAACCTGAATTGAAAATTTATGAAAACTATTTTACCTTTTAATTTTCATGCCAGACCTGTACATAGAAGTGGTAGTCTGCAGCAAAATGAGTATATGAACATATTTTAACACTGTGTCTTCCTTGTGCTCATTTTCTTGTTGACAACCAGCCCTGACTGTTTTGTTCACCAGAACAACCCCTTTTCTACAGAGACCTCCTCTGGCTCCTCTTATCCTACTAAGAAACATTTCCTTGAATGAAATATTCATGTATCGTTCACACTTCTTGTTTCAGGGTTCAGAACTGTTTAGGGATGTGGCCATCATTTTCTCCCAAGAAGAAAATGAGCTTGTTTAGAGGGATTTGTACAGAGACATGATGCTGGAGAACTATAGCCATTTGGTTTCACTGGGTAAAGTGGTCTGGTCTGTTCGCCTGGATCTTACCCTGGGAGTGCCCCTTCCTTGTTAGCTATTGGGAACCCTTCAGTTCAATGACTGGTCATTTTTGAGTGTACAAAAGGCAACCAATTGCTTGAAGTCATTCATGCCTTTCACTGCTCTTAGATCACTATTATGTTTCCTTTCGACCCTTTCTGCAATTGTCTCCAGCTCAGTGACAGATCCCTGGATCTGAATTACAAGGCCTATCAGTATGACCACATGGTGTGTGTGCTTTTTCCTCTTCTCCAGGTCTTACCATATCTAAACCTGATGTGAAATCCATCCTAGAGCAAGGAAAAGAGCCCTGGATAGAGGAAAGGGACATAACAGGAGGCCTGGGTTCAGGTAATCACCAGAATGACACTCTTCAGATAGATTTATATAGTATAGAATTAGGGATGGCCTTACTTAGAAGAGTGGGAATGTGCCCCTTGAATAAACCCAATCATGCTAGGTGGATACAGTAGAGAAAATGGCATTTTGGAGAAAGGAGTATTCTCATAGGCATTTCTATACAAGTAGCCAAAGTGTTTTTCCCACAGGACCAGAAGAGAAGTACTCTATGGTCACCATAGTTCCTGCAGCTGTGTCTATGTAGGTGTCTGTGGCTGTTTGCATAGTCTTCTGTCCATCAAGCTAGTAGTTTAATATCCTTGGCTGGCCATACTCTTAGCCTCTTCCTTTGTAACATGATAGCCAGCTGTCTTTGCCTTTATGTGGGTCAGCATGTGAGTGGGCACACTAATATTTGGAGTCTCTGTAGATGGTTAGATCACAGTAGACACCCATCACTTTCTTCTTGAACAACTAAATGGTGTTTGAAAAAGAATATATCTCTGGTTGGTGACCTGGCTTAGCGGTTAAGAGCACTGGCTGTTCTTCCAGAGGTCCTGAGTTCCATGTGGACCACACGGTGGCTCACAACCCTCTGTTATGAGATCTGGTGCCCTCTTCTGATTTGCAGAAGTACATGAAGACAGAGAACATATATATACTTTGTGACCTTTTCTCATTGCTTTATTCTTCAGTATTGCAGGGATTGATGGTTGTTTTGTTTTGTTTAATTTTTTTTTTTTTTGAGACAAGGTTTTTCTGTGTAACAGCCCCATTGTTCTAGAATGTACTCTGTAAAACAGGCTGGCCTCCATCTCACAGACATCTGCCAGACTCTGCTTCCTGAGTGCTGGGATTAAAGGCTTGCACTAGCACCACCTGGTGGACTGATGATGTTTGCAGCATACATTTTGAGATGAAAGCAGCCAGCATCTTTCTCACAGAGTCTGCTGCCTCTCTTTGACGGAAACCCTTACCTTCCACTCTACAAGCATCTTATGCTCCTATAGCTTTCGCTTAGTGCATTCGCAAATAACTGATATGCCACATTGGCTATGCAGTCCTCTGGGGTCATCTGCTTCATGAACTTTATCAGTGTATTCAGAAGCAATCATTGCTTTGGCCCATGGTTCCCTGAATCATCATATAAATGAGTCTTCTTGCTTAGTGAGGCTGGTTGCAGTGCAGCTTTGCCACTATGACTAAAGTCATATGCCCGGTAGAACTGGATGAAAGATGCCATGGAGCCTTTAAAAATGATTTTCATTTATTGTGTATGTGTGAGAATGCTAGGACATGCATGCTGGGGCAGCTGTGTGGAGATCAAAGGATAGCTTTTGGGAGCAGATGTCCCACCATACTGAGGCAGAGGTCCTTGTTTTGGCCACACTGAGTAGAGTAATCCAGCATAGTCACAGGAGCTTCCAGGTTATTCTGTCAAGTTTGCCTCTCATCTAACTGTAGGAACGTTGTGATTACAGATATCTGACTTCTTGTGGGTCCTGGGATTGAACTCAGATCATCAGGCTTTTGTGGCAGGTGTACTTACCCACTGAACTATCTTGCCTGCCCCGTCTCATGCAGTTTTTTGCTTATAAATCTGAGTAAGATCAAAACATGATACTGTAGAAGGGTCTCACCCCCAGTAAACTGAGCTCTATACAAGACATAAGGACCTTTTTTTTCCCCCAACATTCCCTTTAAATAATGACAAAGTACCCGAGTTGATGGTGGCCATGGCAGTTAGAGGATTTCAGATTAGAGGAAGTCACAGGAGAAGGTGGTGACTGATGTACCTAAGGAGAGCTGCTGTGTTGTTACCATGTCCGGGTAAACAGATTTTTCCCCCTACACATGCTCTCAAGTGATCAGGCAGGACAAGGATCCAGTCACACACCCCTCCCATCACTTCTATTGAAAGTTATGATAAAATATACATAACCAAAGCTACTATCTTAACCATTCTTTAAGCATACAGTTGAGCAATACTAAGAACATTCAGATTGTTTGGCAACCATTACCTAACCCGTTTTTTAACTTATCCAGCAGAAGCCTCATGATTTCTGCAGAGTATAATTTACATGCAATAAAACATATACCTCTTAAGTGCAGTATTGATGGATGCTGACAGGTGTGTATACTTCTGTTACCACCACATCAAGCGGACAGGTCCTTGTACTCCTTCCTGCACAGTCCCTGCCTGATGCCCTACCAGGAAGCTGGCCATTTGCAGAACTCACTCTATATTTCTGTTTTTGTAGAATCCACTAGTGTTTTTCTTAGCATGGTTCACTAAGGTACACTAATGTTTTAGAATCAGGATAACTGTTTTCTTTTCTTTCTTGTTTTTAAACATTTATTTTATCTCTTATGTATAAACTGTACAGAAGACGGTACCAGATGTCATCATAGATGGTTGTGAGCCACCATGTGGTTTTGCTGGGAATTGAACTCAGGACCTCGGGAAGAGCAGCCAGTGCTCTTAACCTCTGAGCCATCTCTCCAGCCCCCTGTTTTCTTTCTTTCTTTTTTTAAAAAAAACTTTATTTATTTATTTAATTATTTGCTTTGGTGTTTGCCTGGAACTGGAACTACAGACAATTGTGAGCTGCCATGTGGGTGCTGGGAATAGAACTCCGGTCCTCTGGAAGAGCAGTCGGTGCTCTTTAACCACGGAGTCATCTCTCCAGCCCCAGGATAACTGTTTTCACCCAACTTTTCGCTTCTAGTGTTGCATCCTCCATCTTTCTGTTTGCCTGATTTTGAATTGCTTAGCCATATTCAAGAGTGTATAGGTGTTGAACCTCCAATACTTTGGCAAGGGTTTATTAGAAAGGTCACTAGTATCTGGGCAGTGGTGGTCCACGCCTTTAATACTAGCACTTGAGAGGCAGAGACAGACAGATCTCTGTGAATTTCAGGCTAGCCTGGTCTATAGAGTGAGTTCCAGGGCTAGACAAAGAAACTCTATTTCAAAAAATCAAAACCAAAACAACAACAAAAAAGAAAAAAATAAAAACAAAGGAAATCATTAGTCACAGTGAATAAAAGCCATGAACAGGTAATTATAGACACAAGCTAGAGTCTAATAAACATCAGGGTATTCCAAGGGTAATCTTAGTTATATTTTGGTCAGCCAGGTTGCCCACAAACACTGAAATGACTCTTCATGCCCCATCCCTTCAAGATTGCTTGGCTAGACTTTGGGAAAGAAGACCTTCCCCCGTACAGTCACATGTCAGAAGGTTCCTGCCTTTCCAGCTATCATCATGGGACACTTGTGTGTGACAGGCACCACCAAGTTGGGAACCCTGGAAAGAATGATGAGCAGTGGCAGGGAGGAGGAGGGAGCAGAAGCATGTGTCTCTCAGTGGTGACACTCCTGAGAATCTGTCACCTTTCCCTGTAGTTTCTTTTTCTGGAAAAAGAAACATTCATTTTCTGTTTCTCTTCTTTTTCAGCATTGGAATCTGGATGTGGTACCAAAATACTATCTTCAAAACATCACATTAATGAAGCGGTGTTACCAGAGTGGGAGATAATGGGAAGCTTTACAAGCTATAGTCTTGAGAACTCGAGTTTCCAAGATGACTGGGAAGACAAAGGCCTCTTTGACAGACAACCAGGAAATTCAGACAGAAATGCCAGTCCTGTGTTAATCAGTCATGAAGAAATGTCCACTTTTTTTTTTTAAAACTTTATTTATTTATTATTTATTTGCCTTGGTGTTTGCCTGGAACTGGAACTACAGACAGTTGTTAGCTGCCATGTGGGTGCTGGGAATCGAACCCGGATCCTCTGGAAGAGCAGACGGTGCTCTTAACCGCTGAGCCATCTCTCCAGCCCCGAAATGCCCACTTTTAACCAGCAAGCATTTCGGACTTTTTAACCAGACAAAGTCCTGTCGATATAATACACACAAAAATGACTTTTGGCAAGAGGAATTCCTTATTAATCAAGGAATTTGTACTAATAAGAAGCCCTACAAATGAAGGAAATGTGGAAAGGCCTTTAAATATGGTTCACGGCTAATCCAGCATGAGACTATCCATTCTAGCAAGAAGCCTTATGCATGCAAAGAATGTAGGAATGCCTTTAGTCGGATCTCACATCTTAAAGTACATCACAGAATCCATACTGGTGAAAGGCCCTATGTGTGTAATGAGTCTGGGAAGACATTTAGTTATAGGTCTCAGTTGATTTAACATCAGACTGTTCATACTGGCAGGAAACTCTTTGAGTGTAAAGACTGTAGGAAGGCTTTCAATCAAGGGTCCACTCTTTTCCGACATGAGAGAATTCATACTGGAGAGAAACTGTATGAGTGCAAGGCCTGTAGCAAGACATTTAGAGTGAACTCTCAGCTTATGCATCATCAGAGAATTCATATAGGGGAGAAACCCTACCAGTGTAAAGTTTGCAGTAGGGCCTTCAAATGGGTCTCACATCTCACAGTGCATTATAAAGTTCATACAGATGAGAAGCCATACAAATGTAAGAAATGTGGGGTGGCCTTTAGTCACTGCTCACAATTGATTCAACATCAGGTGATCCATTCTAAGGAAAAGCCCTATGATTATAAGGGATGTAGGAGGAGCATCAATCATGACCCAACTACTCTTCAGCATCTGAGGCTGTGCAACAGAGGAACATGTGTGAACATAATAAATGTAGAAAAGCCACATCTCGGCACTTACCCATAATTAATTATCGGAGTTTGTTCTGGCAAGCAACCACATGAACAGAAGTGATGTAAGAATCCTATTAGTTTAGGGTAATCACATCTTGTGCATCTTGGAGAAAGGGAAGCTAAATGTACTGCAAATAAGATGCCTCTACTTAAGAGTTTTCTAAATCAAAACACCAAAAATAATTTTGTTTTCCAAATATCCAAAAATCTAGTCATGGGATTTTTGTGGTGTTTTTGTTTTTGCTTTTCAGACACAGTCTCTCTGCGTAGCCTTGACTACATTTGATATGTAAACCAAGCTGGCCTTGAACTCATAGAGATCTGCCTGCTTCTGCCTTCTGAATTCTGGGATATTAAAAAGATGCACCATTATGCCAGCTGGCTACACAATGAGACCCTGCCATAAGACAACAACAATCCCACCCCAAAACGCTGTATCCCAAAGAATTAAAAGAATTTTATACAATTTTCTCTGTGTGTATGTGTGTATGCATGCAAATACTACAGTGCATGTCTAGGCATCAGAAGGCAACTTTGTGGATCCACTCCTTCCTGTGTTCCTTTATGTGGGTTCCAGAGATTGAGCTTAGATCACCAGGTTTACCCACTGAGCAATTTCACTGGCTCTTTTCATAATTTTTTTAACTTTATTTATTTATTTTATTTATTTGCCTTGGTGTTTGCCTGGAACTGGAACTACAGACAGTTGTTAGCTGCCATGTGGGTGCTGGGAATCGAACCCGGGTCCTCTGGAAGAGCAGCCGGTGCTCTTAACCGCTGAGCCATCTCTCCAGCCCCTCTTTTCATAATTTAAAACACATATATTTCTTTAATCCTAGAGAAGTGGTTTATAAGTCATGAATATATGCCTGTATATGAAAACCTGAATGAGTACTTGGATACACCAAATGCAGGATTCAGAATTACAAAACAGCTGTGCATGGTGATATATGCTTACAATCCCAGCTCTTAAGAAGCTGAGGCAGGAAGATGGCTTCAAGTTTAAGGCCAACTCGGGCTATATAGTGACATACTGTCCTAAAAAACAATGAAACTACCAAACACCCAGTCAATAAATAAATAAAATTAAAAATGATACTTCAAAAGAGACAGTAGTTTTACATCCTTTTGCAGCCCAAGGAATTGTTTCTTTTTTTTTTTTTTTAACTTTATTATTTATTTATTTATTTGCCTTGGTGTTTGCCTGGAACTGGAACTACAGACAGTTGTTAGCTCCCATGTGGGTGCTGGAAATCGAACCCGGGTCCTCTGGAAGAGCAGACGGTGCTCTTAACCGCTGAGCCATCTCTCCAGCCCCAGGAATTGTTTCTAAATGCAGATGTTTATAAAAATTGGGGCCTGGGTAAAGTATTGCTGTGTAGTCCTGGTTGGTCTTCAGTTTGGGACAGTTCTCTTGCTTTGATCTCACTAGTACTGAGATTATACTCTACAGAGAGTAGAGTAGCCAGTATATTTTCATGACTTCTAGACCAGAACATATAGAATCTGTAGGAAAAAGACTTCTTGCTCTGTAGGCAGATTTTTCTGTCCTATCAGCTGTTCCCAAAGTAGGACACGGAGACTTATTAATTATACGTGCTCAGCCAATAGCTCAAGCTTGTTACTAGCTTACTTTTAAAGTAACCCATATTTCTTGTCCACACTCTGCCACGTGGCTTGGTACCTTTTCTCAGTATGGCAAGTTCATCTCCTCTCCACATCTCCTCATGATTCTTGAGATTCCTTTTCATGTTGTCTTTTGGTTTACCAGACCCTCTTAACCTCTACCTGTACAGTTGTAGGCCAGTCAACTTCTTTATTAACCCAATCACAGTGACATATTCACACAGTGTAAAGGAATATTCCACATTGCCCTGTGTCCAATTCTTATATTACTCTCAGTTATTTCTATTTCAGTAGTAGTCTTGATTTTGGACATGTTTCTTAGTTTCTACATGTCTAGATTGTTTTTGGGTCATCATTTGTCTTGTGTCATAAGTATATTTTTGTTGCTTACCCATTAGCCATACCCAGCTATTGTTTACATCTGCTTCTTGCTTTAGAATCTGAAGATCGGGGGCTGGAGAGATGGCTCAGAGGTTAAGAGCACTGACTGTTCTTCCCGACATTCTGAGTTCAATTCCCAGCAGCCACATGGTGGCTCACAACCATCTATGGTGACATCTGGTACCCTCTTCTGTATACTGTATACATAATAAATAATAAATCTTTAAAAAGAAAAAAAAAAGAATCTGAAGATAGGCTAGGCATGATGGCACAGGTCTTTAAACCCAGCACTTGGGAGGCAGAGGGCATTCTGATCTACAGAGCTAATTCCAGGAAAGCCAAGCCTACACAGAGAAACCTCATGTCAAAAAAACAAAACAAAATCTGAAAATAGCAGATTAGAATTTTCCAGCCTCCTGTGTAGTGCCTCTATATTGAGTACTGGAATCTTCTGGGGTCCTCTGGGAAAGAAGTTCATGTTCTAATGAGAAAGATGCTATTGTATCAAACTGATTAGCAACAAAAAAAAGTCTCTCCAGGTAGAGGGCCTTTGATGGTAGAGGATGTGAAGAAACAAATAGTTACTACTGCATCCTCCAAGTGATGTCTCAACCTAATACCAGATCTAGCCCTCCCATATCAGTCATCAATTGAAAAAAAAGCCCCATTCACATACTTTCCCACCAGCCACTTTGATGGAAGCCACAATCCCAAAAGATATGCCTATTTATTTTTAACCTCAACAAGGGAATCACATTCTGCAGTATTTTCTGACTTATGTCTTCATGATTGTTTTAAAAATATTTTTGTATGTTGACACAATAGTTGATGTTTGTTGTTACCTCAGTATAACCACCTTGTGAAAATCAGCAACTGTTGTCTCTCTGTTTCCCTGTTGCTGAATATTCAGGTTGCTTCTGAATTTCTGTTGCTTTAAAAATTTCCAAGGATCAAATTATCCATTTTTTTGTGGGGAGTGAAGAGGGGTGGGGTGGGATGGGGGTGGTGGTTTTTAGTGGCAGTGGCAGATACATCCATAAGAATATCTCCAGACTAAAGATCTAATAGTAGATACTTACATAGTGCAGTTTCATTCCCTACAACTAAGCTTGAGAGCTGTTGTTGGTCTGGACGATTGCCACAATCCAGTTGCCACTAGCTATCAATCAGAACATCAGTGAATTGAACCCAGGATCTTAGGGAGAACCCTTTGAATCAAAATCCCATTTAGCTGATGGCCTTTTAAGAGTCCATGAGAAGGCTGTTTCCCATCATCTCTTCCAGTGAACTTAGAACTGATGTGGAAGCCAGGCCTACTGAATACATGAACACACTGTCATTAGTAGATTAAAGAATCCTTTCTTTGCAAGGCATCAAATCTAGGATAACTTGTTCTGGGATGGCCTTGGGGGAGAAAGGGATAAAGTTTTGGCTTATGAGAGCAACAGCTCAACAGTAGGCCCCCAACTAGCCCACACTTTGGGAAAAGGTTGGCTTGGTGTGGTGGTGTGGAGTTGAAATATTTGGAATATTGTCAGGGACCAAGACCCCGGCTTGAGCCTCTAGGCCTCTAGCTAAAGGCTCCCGTGGGAACTGACTGAGAAACCAACCACTGAGCCAGCACAATGTTCTCCCAAGAATAGACATTCTCCCAAGTAAAATAGATGTTCTCCCAGGTAGAATGGATGTTTTTCCCAAAGTAAAAGAGAGGTTCTGGTTTGCTTCACAGTGACAGAGAAGTAACTCTAAAGAATAGAATAACAGGAACATTCTGTTGCTAGGTTACATAGCAGCCCTCCCTTAAAGGTAGCTCTAAAGAATACAAGAATATTCTATGGTTAGGTTACCTAGCAACTCTGCCATGAAGCAAGACCAGTCACCCTTTTACCCTGCCAATATCCTGCTCCCCTGGCCAGCTTCCTGCAGGTGTTTGAAGATTGCCCCCTCCCAATATTCTACTATATAAGCATGTTTAGAATTGTAATAAAAATGCAGCTCGATCAGAATCCCATTTGACCTGCTGCCTTCCTTTGCATCTCCCTTCCCTTCATTCTCTCTCATAGGTGGTCTTCCGTGTTGAAGTCCCTCGGGTCGGGGCAGAAGATTAGGGCAGGAACATCACTGGACCCAGAACTTCCAGGCAAGTTTGGGCAACAATATTCTGTCTTTAAAGAAAAAGATGGAGAGAAAGAGAGAGAGAGAGAGAGAGAGAGAGAGAGAGAGAGAGAGAGAGAGAGAGAGAGCGCAACAACAAGTATGTCTGGTGTGGTAGCACACAACTTTAATCCCAAAAGAGGCAGGCAGTTCTCTGAGTCCAAGGCCAAGGTCTGTAGTCAAAGTCTACAGAGTTTGTTCCAGGACAGCCAGGGCTACACAGAGAAACTATGTCTCAAGAAAGAAAAAAAGAAAGAAAGAAAGAAAGAAAGAAGGAAGGAAGGAAGGAAGGAAGGAAGGAAGGAAGGAAGGAAGCAAACAGGTGTATTTGAACACTTTTTCCAGCAGGTGGCACTGTGGTACTGTGAAACGCCTCTCACCAACTTGGTGTTTTTTGTTTTTTTTTTTTGTTTTTTTTTAAAACCAAAAGATTAACCCTTTCATCTCGTTCTGTGTCAACCCCTGATTGGGTCAATATCTTGTAATATCTTCTGATCTTTTGTGGACAGCTTTATGGGACAGAAATAGAATAAATTTCACTAGACATTGTTTTGTTGAGCCAGGGTCTCACTATACAGCAAGCCTGGATTTGCAGGTAAACACCATTCCAGTTTTTAATTTGTTTTAATATTTGTATTCCCTTAATCCAATCCTTGCCCTCACCACTATTATGCTTTAGCACTGACCTACCTCTGCAACTTCAATAAATATTGAATTCAGTGCAATTTAGTTTCTTTCTCTACAACAAGGTTCAAGTGTGACAGATGAATTCTGGCATCCCTTCCCCCACCGTAGAACCACAAACCCAAGGGGCGAGATATGTCTGTCCCTTACCTCAGGGGCAGGATTAGGATTAGACTATCCTGTTCTCTTTCTAGGAACATGAAAAAGTGCAGAAAATCAGAAGAGAAGAAGTCTAGATGGTGAGACCAATGAAGAAGCTTCTGTCTATCCATTCATCATGCCTTCCTATCAATCATTAATTCATCTATATTTGTCTACTAACCTATGAAGCATTTTTTTTAATTATGAATAAAGTCATACTTTTTTATCCATGTATCCCCTTGTTCAGACTCCCTTCCCCCTCTTGCCCCTCCCAGTCACTCTCTCTTCTCCCTGTCTCCTTATCTACTCCCCAGCAAGGGCAGGAGGTCCCAAGATCCCAAGGTGGCTTAGTTCAGCTTCCACTCCAGGCAGATCTGCTTTCCTCACCCCCACATCAAGACTGGGTCAGGTGTTCCCCTGGACAAAATGGGCTCCAAGGTGCTGGTCCAAGGTGTTTCAGATCCCAAGCTGTTTAGTGCTTGTGGTTTGCAGCTTGGGCATGCTTTTTGTTTGTTTGTTTGTTTGTTTAGAGTCCACTAATGAGTGAGTATATCCCTTGCTTCTCTTTCTGGGTTTGTGACACCTCACTCAAAAGGAGGATATTTTCCAAATCCATCCATTTGCCTGCAAATTTTAGGATATCATTTTTTCTTACTGCTGAGTAGTATTCCATTGTGTAGATGTACCACAGTTTGTTAATCCATTCTTCAGTTGAGGGTCATCTAGGTTGTTTCCAGGTTCTTGCTATTACGAATAATGCTATTCGTAGTTGAGCTAATGCCTTTGGAGTGCGAATGTGCATCTTTAGGGTATATGCCCAGTAGTGATATTGCTGGATCCTTGGGGACTATGAAATATTCTTTATCCTTCTATAATCCACCCACCTATATATTCTCTCAACATTTTAAGAGTGGGAAGATAGTCTGTTGGCCTTTTCAATTGAATCATGTATGAGTTTCTGCAAATGAGGTGATTAAAAGTTTTGTTCTGCAAATTTACTTTATTTTTTTTTTTCCACTTCTGTATCCCTCATTCCTGGGAGCTAAAAGTATTTTGAAACAGGATCATCATTCTAGCCTAGGTTGGCCTGGAACTCACTATGAAACCAAAGCTGGCCTTGAACTTGTAGCAATTCTCCTGCCTAAGCTCCTCAAGTGCTGAGATTACAGGAATGAGCCACTACGCCCAGCAAGATCACCCAGTCATCTGGTAAAATCTTTACATGACTACAGGAAGCTGGATAGTTGCCAGACACAACCAAATACTATGTCTCAGCTCTGTGGGGGGAGAGGTTGTTAAAGGATTAACAGTAGCAGATGATTTAATCAGTCATGCTGACCCAATAAAGCCTTAGCGCCCCTCCCCCGCAAAACAAAAACAAACAAACAAAATACTTCAAACCTGGCAAAAAGACCAACAAGAAGACAGCCATGTGTTGGGAAAGTGACATCCTTTAATTCTGTGGTGTTAGAGGCTCCAATTCTTAGGGTCCTTTTGGACTTTGTCTTAAATATTTCAACCTGTTCATTTTTTGTCTTTTAAAGTCTCCTATAATAAACAACGAGAATAAAACCTCCGTGTTTCCTTGATTTCCCTCTCTGTAGCAAATTAATTGAACTCAAGAAGTAAGGGTGGTAGAAAGCCCACTTTAGAGTCAGAAACACAGGCAAAATAAATGTTGTTCAATCTCCAGGTAGTGTCAAAGCAGAGTTGGTGACAACCAGCAGATATGTTTTATGAAAAAGATTTTCAAAGCTGTTAAAATGTTATCTAAAGAAAATAGGAAAAATGTGACACACCCGCCTTTCTTTATATTTCCTTATAGCCTTTCCTCCCACCATTTGTCAGGTCTGTCTCCATCCGTGGGAGGTAAGATCTTAGAAGCTGGAGAATTGTTTTCTCTTTCCTTTTCTCTTGATCCAAGTGGCCTCTTTTATGCGTTTCAGCTTTTAATACAAGTATTGATTTCTTGGGCCTTCAAAGGTGGAATAATTTCCATTTTAGCAAAAGGCAGAAAGAGCCTGACTCTTGTATTCTGGTTCCTATGATGTTGTATTCACGGCTCTCAATACTAATAATGACTTTCCCATTTTGCAGGTGAAAATTATGCTGGTTTGCTAGTCAAAGAGGTGATTAACATGAGTGGGAGGGAGGAGGCGATCAGATGCAGAATAGTGGCTGTTTTTGCTGTGGCAAAACTTCAAAAAGATCAAACTTCCAGGCCTGGCGTTGTGGTGGCTCACTCCTTTAACCTCAACATTTGGGAGACGGATACAGAAAGATCAGGAGTTCAAAGTCAACCTTGGCTACATAGCCATTTCGGAAACTAGTCTGGGCTGAGATCATCTCATATCTCCTTAAAAAGCAAAAACACAGTCTTAAACACTTAACATCAAGGAGCAAGCTTGGGGGTAACAGGGACCCAAACATCTAGGAGACGCCCTCGAGAGTACCGCGCGCACCTCCGCAGCAGCTGGTAACTAAGGACGCTTCTGGTCTCTAGGCAGAGTGGGAAGCGAACAAAGAGTATGAGTCGTCCTAACTGACACGCCCAGAAACTCTAAGCATCCTCCCCTGCATAATCATGAACTCATTCACACAAGCTCTCACCCCTTCTGTAGAGCAGCCGTAGAAAGCGTCATGCTTCTCAAGCCCCGCCCTTTATCTCTGACTCCTCCGAGAACCCGCCCCTTCTCCGAGCCCCGCCCTTTCACCAAGCCCCGCCCCGCCTCAGGCTGGCCTGAAACCGCCCAACTTGCTAAACCCGCCCCTCGCCTAACACTCCGCTGAAAACCCGCCCTCTCTCCAAAAGCCCCGCCCCTTCAGAGTCCGCTGGGAACCGCCCCCCACTCCAACCTGCCTCGCCTGTAAGCCCCGCCTCTCTTCTCGGACTTTTCTATGAACACGCCCCCTACGCTAAGCCGCGCCTCTCTCGGGCTCTGCTTCTTCAGTGCTGTGGCTGGAAGAAGCCACGCCTGCGCACAGAGTGCTTGTCCCTTGGTTGACAGTGTCAGGGTAAGACAGCAGAAGTCTTAGTTGAGACCGGTTGTTGGGGAGCCCGAGCGCTGCCAGCAGGGGACATCCTCGAAGTCCCCGCGTTTATTGGAGGTAGGCGAACGGATGAGTGAAATCTGGGGACACGAGAGCTCAGACGACTGGGGTGTGCGTGCTTGAGTGTGCCAGGCCGTAGTGTGTGTGAAACGAACTGTGTGTGAGAGAGGAAGACAATGTCTGAGAGAAATAAAGTGGTGTGAATGTGAGATGAGTGTGGAACGTAAGTTTGTCTTCCGGTGGCATGGAATCTTCAAAGTAATAAATATGTGATGACCGTTCGTGGTTGACAGAGTCTGACCTAGCAGACTCAAGGTAGTTTCATGGTCGGGGCTGATCATCGCAGATGCCAAAGGAGATTAGAGGAATAGGATTTTCAATCCCAAACCCTAACCGAGAGAGGAGAGAGGCTGAAGGGTAAATTGATCACCAAAGGTCAGTTTTGTTATTGTTTTGAGATGGAGTATCTTGTACCCCAGGCAGTCCTTAAATTCATTAAATTAGTAGACAATGACTTTGAACCCCTATCTACATGAAGCCTGCTCGTGTAGTATATGTTTACCCGGTGAGACTTTTGGGAGAAAAACTAATTTTTCCTTTGGGAGTAGTTGGCAATTGGAGACAGTTTCTGGGTTAGGGGTGAGGGTTTATGTCCACTTGCTCTCCTACCACTGGGACCTCATCAGTCTCTATGAGTTGATATGAGGGTCAGTATTGTTGTGTCTCGAAGACACTGCTTCCTTGGTGTCCTCCATCCCCACTGGCTCTTACCGTTTTCCACGTCTTCTCTCACATTGTTCTCTGATCCCTTGGTGGATAGATTTGAGGAAGACATCCCACTTAGGATCGAGCGTTCCAAGGTCTCTCACTCTGCATTGTGCAATAGTGGGTTTTTGTGTTAGTTCCATCTCCCGCAGGAGGAAGCAAGACTCAGATCTGATTCCCAGTTTGGCGTCATAGGTGATTTTAGATCGTGTCAAGTGGACAGTAAAGTTTAAGCATCCTGCCTGCTCTCAGCCAGCTTTGTAGATTTGGACCAGTTAAAGCTGGGAGGAAAGAAAGGGAAGGAGCAGCTTATACTGGTGATGCTGGGAGAACCATGAAGACCTTGGCTTTCCCTACCCTCTCTTCCTCTAGGCCCGACTTCCTAGGACACGGTTGTTCTCCAAGGGAGAAACCAGGAGAAGGCAAGAAATGACCATTGAACTAATGAGAGCCACAGTACGGGTTAGTTTCTGTCTGTTCTCCTCCATGAGAAGAGGTCTTGATGATTGGCACTAAGTAATGCTATTTGGAAATTCTGATTAAGTCTGTCCCAGGGCCTGATCACCCCTTCTCCCACAGGACACCATCCGTAACTTTTAACTGTCTAGTAAGTAAATAGTAGATATGATGAGGCGTAGAGCCCACTCGGAAACATTTAGTCTCTCCCTACTCTATCTACATTCCTTTAGGATATAGACTCTTTAGTTCATGGCAGATACCTTGAATATGCCTGGTGTCACTGGTTCTTGCAAGTTAAGGAGGATTGGGCCTGATTAGTTCTTGAATGGGAGACTGTGGAGCCCAGGTTGGCTTCAAACTTACAGCAATCCTCCTGTCTCATGCTCCTGAGTAGTAGTAGGATTATAGGTATATATTACCATGCCTTGAATGTACATTTTTAACTTGTCTGGCCCCTTGCCAAAAAATTTATTTTCTTTTATAGGAAACAAGTATGCCAGTCCTCCTAAACTGGGTCCCTGGTTAAATGGACATGCATAGCCCTTTTCATGTATCCCTCTACATAAATTTGTCCCTAAAATGATAACATGGAGTTTGTAATTGTCATTAAGTTTGAGGAAGTCTTGTACCATCCAACCCTCAATCTGTGGTTTCTGATACTGTCCAGGGAATGTGTGTCAGGCCTGGATTAGATTAGAGGGTTGTCACATGCTGCCCACAGCAGGGCTGGCTGGTTACAGGTAGACAGATTCCCACATATTTCGATCATCAGAGATCAAGGAAGTTTTGAAAGTATAGGAGAAAAGGAGTAGATTTTTTTTTGTCTTTTTTTTTTTTTAATCTTCTCACCCATCATGAGTCACATTATTCTTTTCTTTTTGTTTTGAGACAAGAAGAGGTGGCCCAAGCTGGCTTTGAACTCCTGGACACAGCATCTTCACCGTCCAAACAGCTCACTTACAGTTCATCTCTGTCCCACTCCCAACCAACTGCTGGTTTGTTTTCTATCTACATACTGGGATTTTCCAGACATTTCCTATAAGTGGAATGATACAAGGTGTAGTCTTTTGTGCCTTTTATTTAGTAGCTGACTCACAAGGTGAATTCCTACCTCTACCCCAAACAAAATAATACAAATAAAACAAAGCTTTGTAAATGTATTTGTGTCATCTCAGGACTCAGTGACATTCAAAGATGTTGCTGTAGACTTCTCCCAGGAGGAATGGGAACAGTTAAATCCTGTTCAGTGGAGTTTGTACAGGACCGTAGTGCCTGAGAACTACCAGAACTTGGTCTCAGTGGGTAAGCATTCACCCTTCGGATAATTCAGAATCTACACCTCAACACCTTTCACATTCTTATTACTAAAGCTATGTTGACTGTTGGGGTTAGATGGAGAACTTCAGATTCACTCCGTGAATTTGATGTATTATCAGTATTATAGTCGTGGTTATATCTTTAGGAATTAGAAACCCAGACATGATGGGGACTGTGGCAGGTCCCTCTGCTTTATATTCCCTCTCTGTTACAGTGGTGCTGTTCTCACCAATAGGTGGTAACAGGGCCAAAGAAGAATGTGGCCTAGTTACTATTGGAACAGGGCCCCGAGCTAGCACAGCTGACTCCATGATGGAAGTGTCATTCAGGCTGTAAACTCAGCACACAGACAGCACTACCAGCCAAACTGAAACAAAGACCTAATCCATCCAAGTCCACAGTTAGAGGGAAGTCTCTAGATGATTAATCATGCATTCTGGCTTCTGGAGTTCTGCTTCTGGCTAACTATTATTGTTAGCTGAAGTATGTCAACCTAGGACATGGTTTTTGTGCTTGAAAGTTCACCCTGAGAATAGCTCAGTGCTACATGGGAATCCTGAACACCCATGTAGTCACAGGCCAGCTAATAAATACCTTCTATTTGCTTAAACTAATGTCTGAGTAGTCTTCTCTGGTGATTATTCCACAATACTATAAATGTAGATTATTACTTTTCAAATATGTTTCCAAAATTTTCATTACATTATTTTTTAATGGAGGGACATTGATTTTACATGGGTGGACACATGTATGCCATGTACAAGTTGGAGGGTGACTTACAGGACTCAGACCAGCTGAAGTCATCAGATTGACAGCAAGTGCCTTTATTGACTGAGCCATCTCACTGACCCCCAAATATGTATCTCTTTATTTACTTCAGATAAATCAATGAAAACCAATGTCTTAAAATATCTTCTGATGCTCTCAGAGAGACTAATACAGACCCTTCTAAGCCTGGGGCCCATATATGTTACTAGGTGAGCTTTCTGTTTTCCAGAAGTTCCTTTTCTCAATCCTCTTCAGCTTCTTTAGGCTAGTGGTTCTCAACCTTTCTAATGCCGTGATCCTAAGTTCAGTTCCTCATGTTGTGGTGACCCCCAAACATAAAATTATTTTCATTGTTACTTCATAACTGTAATTTTGCTGCTGTTAAGAACTGTAGGGCTGGAGAGATGGCTCAGAGGTTGAGAGCACTGACTGTTCTTCCAGGGGTCTTGAGTTCAGTTCATGGTGGTTCATAACCATCTGTGATGACATCTAGTACCCTCCTCTGTGTACTGTATACATAATAAATATGTAAATCTTTAGAAAAAAGAACTGTAATGTAAATATCTGATATGCAGGATAAGGAGTGAAAATTCACCAGTTGAGAACTGCTGCTTTAGGCTAAATTTATGCCTTTAGCTAAATTTGGAAAACTGTAGACTATTTTTCTCATCTCTCATGGAGACTTAAGTTATACTTGTATCCTTTGGATACTCTGGTTCAGATGATCTGTTTAGTGTGTGTGTGTGTGTGTGTGTGAGAGAGAGAGAGAGAGAGAGAGAGAGAGAGAGACAGAGAGAGAGACAGAGAGACAGAGAGAGACAGAGAGACAGAGACAGAGAGACAGAGAAAGACAGAGACAGATTGACTGTATGCTAGTCCAGAAAAGGTGTTTTCAAACTCCTGGAGGTGGAGTTACAGGTGGCTGTGAGCTTCCTCACCTGGTGCTGGGAACTGAACTAGTGTCTTTTGGAAGAAACATTTCTACTCTTATGTTGTAATTGGTTTCTGTCCTGGACTTTTGGGCCTAGACCAGAGGTTTGACCAGCAGTCTCACAGAATCATACAGACGCCTATATTAATTTTATGCTGATTGACCTAGGGCCCAGGCATATTGCTAGCTAAGTCTTTACCCTTAAACTAACCCATTATTCTCATCCTGTTTAGCCATGTGGCTTGGTACCTTTTTTTAGAGCAGCATTTCAGCTTCTTCTCTCTGCATTTGCTGCCGTCTCCTTGTATCTCTGTCGCATCCCTGTGGCGTCTGTTTGGTGTGTCTCTCTGATGTCTGTGTTCTGCTCTGAGATGTTCCCAGAGTTTTCTTAGTCTGGTAGCCCCACCCACACTTCCTGTCTGCTTTTGGCCAATCAGCATTTTTTATTAAACCATTAGGCAGGATAGTTATTTACAATGGAACAGAATACAATCCCCCTACACTCTTAACCACTAAGCCGTCTCCAGATTCTAACTGGTTCTCTGGATTTTTTTTTTTTTTTGTAGTTTTTGTTTTTCTGCTAAGAGAGTTTTTTTGTTTTTGTTTTTGTTTTCTTTCTTGAGACAGGGTCTCAATATATAGCCCTAGCTGGTCTGGCATTCACTATGTAGACGAGGCTGGCCTCAAACTCACAGAGATCTGCCTCCTAAGTGCTGAGAATAAATTATGGACCACCACACTCCATTTTTTATTTGTTTAAAAAATAGTTTTGGTATAAGTGTATGTGTGTATATGATTGTGTGCACATCCATGTGAGTTCATGTTGCAGTGTGTGTGAAGGTCAGAGGACAACCTTTGAATGTTCTTCCTTGCCTTTCACCTTTGGTGCCCATCTGAAGCTTATGACAGGCTTGTTAGCAAGCTTCTATGGATTCTCCTGTCTCCTCCTTGAATCCTGGTGTAGGAAAGCTGGGATAAGCATGTACTATTGTGTCTAGCTCTACACAGGTCCTAGGAATTCAGATTCAGAGCTGCATGCTTTATCCACCGAGCCATCTTCTCAGACAATTTTATTCTTTGAAATTTTTATATGTATACAGTGTATTTTATTATTTATTCCTCAAATCCCCTCTAACTTCTACTGAGATGTACTGGCTCCCTTCTTACTTCGTGTTATATTTATTTTTTATTACTGTTACTATTAATTAATTACCCCAGAATACAGTTAGTGCTGATCATATGTGCATAGGTGTAGGGCCACCCACCAACATATAGGCAATTCAACAGTAGCCACATCACCAAAGAACTATTGTGCAATATTTAACTATGTGTAGTGGGATTATGCTGGTAATGTAAATATTTGTCCCGCCTGTGGGTTTAATAAAAAGCTGATTGGCCAAAGGCAAACAAGAAGTGTGGGCAGCGCTACAAGACTATGAAAACTCAGGAACATCTCAGAGCAGATACAGATGCCAGACAGATGTCAGAGAGCCCTAGAGAGAGCCTCCCCAGACACAATGAGCAGACAGCAACAGACACAGAGGAAAGAAGCTGAAATGCTGCACTGAGAAAAGGTACCGAGCTGCACAGCTGAACAAGATGGGTTAGATTGAGAGCAAGTGCTAGCAAATTATATGCCTGGGCCTTAGGTCAGTCAGCGTAAAAATAATATGTACCTGTGTGTGATTATTTGAGGCTAAGTGGGCTGAGAGAGGGACTAAACATTTGGTCCAGGCCCGGAAAGTCGGGGCCAGAACCTTTTACACCAATTCTGTAAAGGTGTGTTACATTTACTTATGTTGTGGAATATTACTTTAACTATGTGTAGGTATGTTACATTTATTTATGCTTCATTTGCTTAATTATGTAAAGATGTGTTGCATTTGTTTCACCTTGCCTGCCCAAGGCACCTGATTGGTCTAATAAAAAGCTGAACTGGCCAATAGCTAGGCAGGAGAGGGATAGTAGGGTTGGTGGGCAGAGAGAATAAGTAGCAGGAGAAATCTAGGCAGAAGAGGGAGGAGGAGATGCCCTGGCTAGGAGCCAGGTAACCTTTAGCCAGTCAGACTGGCTGAAGAAGCAGTCTGAAAGTAAGATATACAGAAGGAAGAAAAGCTAAAAAGCCCCAAAGCAACACATATATAGAGAGAAACAGATTAAAATATAAGAGCTAAGATAAAGCTGAACATTCATAACCAATGAGAAGTCTCCATGTCATGATTTGGGAGCTGGTTGGTAGCCTAAAAGAAAGCCTGGTATAAAGAACAGTGATTTTTTTTTTCAGCAGGCATCAACTACCAATAGCTTCTCAAATAGGAGTGGAGCCCCATAAGTCTACACCACCCCAAGTGCTGGAATGTTGACTAGATTGATTTTGTGCATGTCTTTTGTAGGCTGCTTGTCTATTATTTTACAAGCATGTTTTTCTTTACATCTTTGAGTGTAGATTCCACAGCTGTTTCAAAATTTGCTTGCTAATTCTAACGTGTGATATTGCAGCTTGGTTACATTTTGCTTTTCTGTGTATGGTTTACATTTCCCATTCTCTTATGTCCAGTGATTCTGGATTTTATCATGGATACTGCAAATAAAAACTACGGAGGCAGCCAGACAGTGTTGGTGAATACCTTGAATTCCAGAACTCTGGAAAGAGAGATAGTTGATCTCTGTAAGTTCAAGGCCAGCTTGGTCTACAGAGTGAATTTCAGGACTGCTGGGGTTATATAAAGAAATCCTGTCTTAAAAACAAAAAACTACTGAGGCTCTAGATTCTGTCATTGTCCTCTGAAATGGTGTTTATTTTTGAGACAAAGTTTCAAGTTCTGGGATTATAATCACAAACTACTGTAGTATGAAGTTTCTGGCTCAGCTTTTCTGGCCTAGCCCCAAGGTTCAGACCCTCTCACAGCCCTACTGCCTTTTAGCCCCAAATAATCACACAAAAGTTATATTAATTTCATGCTGATTAGCATATGGCTCAGTCATATAACTTGCTCACTCTTAATTCTTTTTTAAATTTATTTATTACATGTACAGTATACAGAAGAGGGTACCAAATGTCATCATAGATGGTTGTGAGCCACCATGTGGTTGTTGGGAATTGAACTTAGGACCTCTGGAAGAACAGTCAGTACTCTTAACCTCTAAGCCATCTCTCCAGCCCAGCTCTTAATTCTTAAACTAACCCATGATTAGCCCAATGACTTAGTACCTCAGAACAGCATCCTGATCTCCTTTCCTTTGCATCTGCTGGTGTCTCTGCCTCACTCTTCCTCTTCCCAGAGTTTTCTTTTTCTGGTAGCCCTGCCCATACTTAAGCCCTGTCTGCCTTATGGCCAATCAGCGTTTTATTAAACTAGTAGGAGGAACAAATATTTATAATGTACCAGAACATAAATTCCATAGCAAGGTACTATGCTTGGTTCATTTTTAGGCAAGTAGTTTATTTTTGAGGCAGGGTTTCTCCTTGTAGCCCTGGCTATCTTTGAACTCACTCTGTAGACCAGGTTGGCTTGGAACTCACAGAAATCTACCTGCCTGTGCTTCCTAAGGGCTGGGATTAAAGTATACATTACCAGCATTCAGCTAGGTAGATTATTTGACTGAAGCTACAAACTGTGTCTAGCAGGCCTTTAAATTTTTATTTTTAGAAGAGATTTCATTTGTGTTTTACAAATATGTATATGCTTATTTGGAGGTGTGTACATCAGAGTGTAGTTGCCTACAGAAGAGCGTTGAGCTCTCCTGGAGCATGAGTTATAGGTGGTGCGAGCTGTCTATTATTTGGGACTGAAAAATGAACAAAGTTCCTCTTCAAGAGCAGCGTGTGCTTTCAAGCACTGAGCCATCTCTACCCCTATTCCATAGTAGGCCATTTAAAAAGTATCTCATTTATTACTGTGATGGTCCATAAAAACATGCTGAGTTAAGTTTTTGCCTTTCTCCCACCCCATAAGAAATAGTTTAATTTCTGTAGGGTTGACTGTTGACTGCTGCCACTTGAGTATTCCAGGGTTTGATGTAGTCTGCCCTTCAAATGTGTTTGACATCTCTATTTCACAGTTCCATCAGATATAGGGAGATGACTTGTGTGCAGAAACAACCCCAAACATAGTTTGTGTCTTTTTTCTTTTCTTTAAATGCAGGAGCTTACATTTCCAAGCCATATCTAATCTCATTACTGGAGCATGGGAAGGAGCCTTGGGAGATGAAGGATGAGGTGACAAGAAGCACATTACAAGGTAAGAATTCAAGAAGCAGATGGAAAAACCTTTCTAGGGAATGGCTTGGTCATCTTCAGAGGTCCTTAAACGTTCACTAAGGCTTCCTAGAAATTCTTCCCAAGCCTTTTGGTCCTGGGTGTGAAGTTTTCCTGCTTAGCATGGATTCCCCTTTTACTTCAATCTCTTTTCTGCTTTTCTCGTTTCTGTAGTGAGTTGTTTTGTACTACAAAGGAGAAGGTCCTAGTTCCATTTCAGTTGTTGTGATGAAGCTCCCTGGTAACACAGGTTTAAGAGAACAATGTTTACTTTAGCTTGCAAGTTCACACTATAGTCCATCATTGTGGGGAATTCATAGCAGCACGATCTTGAAAAGTTGTCACAGAGTAGAGAGAGTTAAAGCATAAATAACTGTTACTCATCTAGCTTTCTCCACTCATACACAGTCCCGTAGCTGAGAATGGTGCTGCCTATATTCAGGATAGGTCTTCCCACATCCATGTAGACAAGCAAGGTAATCCCCCACAGACATGCTCACAAGCCAATCTTATCTGGACAGTGCCTCATTGAGACACCTTTTCCTAACCATCACCGATAACAAAAAAACATTAACTTGCCTAAAAGGCGACATTTTTCCTAAGTATTTGAAAGTAAGAAAATGAATGTAGAAATTCCTGACTATGATGCCTGAGTTGTATAAGATATAAACAGTTTGCTACACTGAAACACAGACATATAAAGGATGGAGCTTAGGGGCACTATTTTCTGATTATGAAGCTATAACCATGCAGTTGCCTTTAAATTCTAGGGGGGATGTCATAAAGCATAGTATGTGTGTGTTGTATATGGTTTCTAGTCTAGCCCAGAAGTTTGGACCCACTCTCAGTCCCACTGATGCTTAGGCCCAAATAATCACACAGATGCTTGTATTACCTTTACGCTGATTAGCCAAGGGTCCAGGCATATAACTTGCTAACCCCTTCATCTGAACTCAACCCATCTTGTTCAGCCATGCAGCTTGGTACCTTTTCTCAGCAGCATTTCCTCTGCATCTCCTGGCAGCTCTGGTGACGCTGTGGCATCTGTATCTGGCATCTGTGTCTGCTCTGAGATATTTCTGAGTTTTCTTAGCCTGGTAGACCTACTCATACTTCCTGTCTGCTTTTGGCCAATCACTTTTATTAAACCCATAGGTGGGACAAATATTTACAATATTATCAGCATAATCTCACTGTGTGGTTGTTGTGAATCTTTAGAGAGTTAAGAGAGGAAATAGTAATTAAACATATTGATAGTTAAAATTAACTATATGTACTACTACTATTCAATCAAAAGTAGGAGACATGGAGCTGGAATGATGGCTAAGTTGTTAGGACCTGAGTTCCATTCCCAGTACCCAGATGGCAGCTCACCACTGTCTGTAACTCCATTCCAGTGGATCTGAGATCCTCTTTTGACCTCTGCAGGCACCAGGCATGCACATAGTAATAGATATACATATAGACAAAACACCCATACATATTGAATAAATAAAAAATATTAAAGGAAGGAGACATTACAGAAGTGAGTTTAATTTGTAGTCCGGCTTAAATACTACTATCATTGCAGATTGCTTCTCCTAGGACTTTACCTTATGATTAGTTTTCTTGGTCATTTTCCCATGTTGAGGTTCTTTTCTATCTCATCTTTGCTGCCATATTCATGTCTATTACTCTAACAAAATACCTGCTGTCATCAACTTAAGAGAGGAAGAATTTGGTTTTGTCTTGTGGTTTCAGAGGCTTCCATCTATGATCAGCTAACTCCATGACATGATGGCAGTGCAGCAGCATGGAGGAAGGACATGGTGGAAGAAATTCAAGGCAGCCAGAAAGCAAATATTCATGCTACTGAATTCCTCCTGATTTTTCTAGTATTCCAGTCTTCTAGAAAAATCAGGGACGGCATTATTTCCCTAGTTAATCAGCATTGGAAACAACTTCACATATAATATACCTAGAGACATGCTTTACTAGTCTTCTATGCAAATTCTCATTCAGTAGAGTTGACAGTCAAGATTAATTATGACAAATCTCTTATTCTTGGGGACAGCCATATACATTTTCCAGTTGAGCGACTTGTATGTGATTGTATGGAATTTATTAAATAGTTTTGAATTACTCTAAAAGGTTTTTTTTTGTTAATAGCACACAATAGAGATCACATTATATTTTACATTTTTCAGATGGCGAGTTTGTACACAAGCCAAAAGAATTATATCTGAAGCAATTTGTGTTTGATCATGTGTCAATAGAGAAAAGTACAAGTTTTGGTCATGAGTGTCCTACTTCTGGAAGAAAGTGGAAATATAAAAATCTTTTTGATAAAGAAATGACAAAGCAAGAAATATTGTTTAACATAAAAGAAACAGTCACTCAAAAAGAATTTCACACTAAAAAAACTGGCTACAAATACTCCAAATCTTCAAAATCTGTCCATCTGCATAACATAGAAGAGAATATTTATAGTCACAAGTCAAATAAGAAAAGCTTCCCCAAAACTCCCAAGGTACGAAAATACAAGAAAATCTGGGCAGAAAAGAACATTTTTAAATGTAATGAATGTGAGAAAACCTTTACCCATAGCTCATCTGTTACTGTTCATCAGAGAATTCATACAGGTGAAAAACCATATAAATGCACAGTGTATGGAAAAGCCTTCAAGCAGAGTCATCATCTTGCTCAACATCGTACAACGCACACCCATGAAAAACTCTTTGAGTGTAAGGAATGTAAGAAAACCTTCAGCCAGAATTCATACCTCATTGTACATCAAAGAATTCATACTGGAGAAAAACCATATAAGTGTAAGGAATGTACAAAATCCTTCAGGCAGCCTGCACACCTGGCTCAGCATCAGAGGATTCATACTGGTGAGAAACCTTATAAGTGTAAGGAATGTGGGAAAGCCTTCAGAGATAGTTCTACCTTTGCTCAACATCAGCGGTGTCACAATGACAAATGACCCTTTCAGTGCATTGAGTGTGGTCAAGCCTTCAGGTATAATATGTCCCTTATGCGTCACTTTAGGCATTATCACACTGGAGAGAAGCCATTTGATTGTACTGATTGTGGGAAAGTCTTCAGTGTTCACATAGGACTTACTTTGCACAGGAGAATTCACACGGGAGAGAAACCTTACAAATGTAACATGTGTGGAAAAGCATTCCGCAGTGGGTCATCCTTGACTGTACATCACAGAATTCACACAGGTGAGAAGCCTTACAAATGTGATGTCTGTGGGAAAGCCTTCAGCCATAGCATGTCACTCACTGGCCATCAAAGAGTACATTCTGGAGAAAAACCTTATAAATGCAGGGAGTGTGGGAAAGCTTTTCGGCAGAGTATACATCTTGTTGTTCATTCAAGAATTCATACTGGAGAAAAACCCTATGAATGTAAGGAATGTGGGAAAACATTTAGAGAAAGTTCACAGCTGACTGTTCATCAAAGAAATCACACAGGAGAAAAACCTTTTGAATGTAAACAGTGTGATAAGTTTTTCAAAAGAAGTACCTATCTTGCCAGACATCAGAAAATCCATACAGGAGAGAAACCTTATGAGTGTAATGAATGTAGGAAAACCTTCACTCATACTGCTTACCTTATAAGACATAAGAGAGTTCATACTGGAGAAAAGCCTTACAAATGTACTGAATGTGGAAAGGCATTTGGTCATGGCTCATCCCGTGCTCAGCATCAGAGACTTACTTCACACAGGTCAAAGGCCCTATATATGTGATAAATGTGGAAAAGCATTCAGAACAAAGTCAATTCTTAATTGTCACCAAAGATGTCATACTGGAAAGAAACTTTGAGACTATCCCCTCTGGCAAATCCTTTAGCAACTGACAAACCTTTATTCATCAGAGAATTTAACTTTCGACCAGATTGTTTATTTATGAAGAATTCACACAGGTGAGAGCTCTTAGGAATTCAAGGAACATGGAGAAGTCTTCAGGAAATGATCTTAAAATGTCCATCAGTGGTGAGTTCTTAATGCAGAGTCATCTCAGACATTCCTCTGTGTCACCAAGTCCTGTGTATATACCAGCTATGTATTTTTATCCAATTTTGTTTCTGTTAGCATGCTCCAAAATACCATGTTCCTTTTGGACTTTTCCAAATGTCTGTAATTGGTATTGTTTCCTTCAAGTTTTTTTTTTTAATTTTACAATCAGAGGATCTTTAAAAATATATAAATCATGGGGAGATGTGGAGAAGAGAGAATGACCTGATGTGGTGGGAGGGGGAAGGGACCTTGAATAAGGATATACAAGGATAGAAAATGTGACTTCTTTATTCATAATAATAAAAAAAGAAGAAAAAATATATATAGATAAAGGAGTTTAAATATATATTTAAAAATTTGTTATTCATTCTAAACAATTAAAATATAAAATGGTATCTTATGTAAAGCATATATAATTTAAATATATTTTCATAAGTACTAAATGCAAAATAATTTGTAAATTATATTTCTATAAATTGTAAGCTGAAGAGTTATTTTGCATTTAATTTTAAAGATATTACTTGTCTTATGAAATATTCAGCATTGTTTATTAAAGTTGTAAGATATAATTGGAATGAATTAATAAAACTTAGTAAAAGTAAAAAAAAATTGTTATTTATGTAACACTTCTAAAAATCATTGTAAAATGTCTATTTAATGCTTATGAGATGCTTAGCAACATGATTGTCCACATTCAGTTTGGGTGGAGAGCATCCCTCCAATGATTAGGAGACACATCACTAGAGAACACAGAGGCCACACAGAGAAGTAAAGGAACATATGGGGACATCTGGGAGCCAATGTCTTTATTGGGCCCAAGAGTCCAGATTTCCTTTGTTGACTTTAAACAAGCAGGCATGAGTTCTGGGAGGTTATGTCATATATGAAAAGGGATTGTTGTGGCTTATGTGCCCAGGCCATCTGTATAACTCCATTTAAAGAAGTGGTAGGGGCAGGGAGCTCAGTATGACAGGAGCTCAGCATGAAAGGAGAAATGCTTCTATGTTTTTACCCATGGCACCAGCTTGAGCTGTTTGTGGATGGTATGATGGTAGAAAGTGTCAAGGGTGACTGACCTATGGGTCCAGCATGGGAAAGCTAAAACATTAACCAGATGCCAAGAGAACATGGAATTATAAGATTTCAGGAAATGTGTTAAACCAGAAATATTATTTCTAAACTATGCATTCTGGGACTTACAATATGGCTTAGGTAATCATAAATATTTAGAAACTGAAAGTGTCTTTAGGTGGATGACAATTAGCATGTGTAGTATGCTTAAAGTTTAATAATATAAAAAATTTCTAATGATTCTAAGATTATGTTTCTTTATGTGCAAAGAAATTAAATATGGTCTGATATGTAGAACCTGTTTTGGGAAGTGCCTAGAACTTTGAAGAAGACTGGAACAAAAGGATTTGAATTTGGGAAAATATATGCAAGTGTATATATCATTAAGGTAAAAAAAGAAACATTTATTGTAGTCAGAAGTTTCTGTCCCACCAACAACTCCTAAATACCCAGCAGCTGCTTCCCACATAATTGACTCAGAGGCTTGATATTACTTGTAAATGCTCAGCCAATAGCTCAAACTTATTATTAGCTCGCTCTTACACTTAAATTAATCCATAATTCTTATCTATGTTTAGCCATGTGGCTTGGTACCTTTTCTCAGTCCAACATTCCCATCTTGCTTCCTCTGTGTCTGGCTGGTGACTGCTTCTCTGCCCTTCCTCTTCCCAGAATTCTCCTAGTTTGGTGGTCTTGAAGTATCCAAATTGAGGATCTTTAATCTGAATGTTTGGAATCCAAAATGCTCCAAAGTCTGAAACTTTCTCGGTGCTTATATGATGTCACAAGTGGCAAATTCTACTCCTGATTACATGTAACACACTGCAATAAATAGGAAAACTAAAAATTGTTATCAAATTATTAGGGTTGAGGAGTAGATAAGAGCAGTTTCTGCTTTTGCAGAAGATTTAGATTTGGTCCCTATCACCCATATAGCAGCTCACAACCCAGTTACGGGGGATCCAGTTCTTTTCTTGCCTCCATAGACAGCATATGCCCCAATGCACATAAATACATACAAGCAAAACACTCTTATAAAATAAAAATAAATCTTTCAGGTGACAATCAATGCTGCAAGATGTTTACTAGAAAATTTTAGTATAAAATTACCTCCATGTTATATGAGGTGTTTGTGAAGCATAAATGGATTTTATATTTAGACTTTGGTTTCATCCTTAAAATATTTTATTATGGTATGTACATATTCCCAAATCAGAAAAAATGATCTAACTCTGCTGTGGGATATTGTTCTTGAACACTGTAAAGATTTGTCACTTGTATTAATTTGATAAGACGGTGATTGGTCAGTAGCCAGGCATGAAGTATCGGTGGGGTGGTCAGACTAGGAGAATTTATATTAAGCCTTCAAGTCAATTATTTGGGAAGCATCTGCTGAATATTTGAGAGTTTCTAGCGAGACAGAAACTTCCAGCTACAAATGGCACTGTGTGTTTATTTGGAACAGAGCGGCTGTGGGACACAGGAAAACTTCTGGCTACATAACAACTTTGGTCTGAAACACTTTGGATAATGAATATTCTGCTTGCCAGGTGGTGGTGGTGCATACCTTTAAACCCAGCACTTGGAGACAGAGGCAGTTAGATCTTTGAGTTCGAGGCTAGCCTGATCTACAGAGTGAGTTCCAGGACAGCCAGGGCTACACAAAGAAATCCTGTCTTGAAAAACAAAAACAAAGAATAGCATTCTGCTTACTCTAAAATACATAGCTTGGTTCTGTTAGGTAATGTAAATGAAGAATTATGATATCTATGTTCAGGGGGGACATTAGCCTGTAATTTCCCAAGAATCTTCCAATGATCCATTTCTTGAGTAAGTTTGGTAATTTGTGAATTCTCTTAAGAAATGGGGTTGTTTTGTCTACTTAGGAATGGGAATGACATTGCCCACGGTGTTTGCTCATTTCTCTCTTAATGGGACTGAGGACCTCGCTCAGTGTTAGCACACTTGCCTAGCCTATGTCAGGCTCTGGAATTTGACCCAAGGACAAAACCAAAAAATGAACAAAATAAAACAGTGAACACTTTGCTAGACTCCATAACAAGAAACATCTAAAAACCAAAACAAAAAACAAAAAAATGCATCTGAGAAAAGTATTGATCTCTGCATTTTATTAAATAATACGTTCCTCTTTTCTTTCCTTTTTAAAAATTTTAGACTGAGTCTTACTATGAAACTTGCTACATAGATCAGGCTGGTCCTGAACTCTACAGAAATCCACTTGCTTCTGCCTTCTTGGTGTTATTAAAAACATGCACCCCTACATCTGTTCTTTTTCTTCTTTGTTTGTTTCTTGGGCCATTTGATCTGTCTATTGATGCACTGGTTTTATTTATTTATTTTTTATAGCTTTCTGTTTCATTGATTTTTTTTTTCCTTAATCTGTTTGGAATCTCTCTCTCTCTCTCTCTCCCTTCCTCCCTCCCTTTTTTCCTCTCTCTCTTCCCAGACCTTGCCCCTTTAAGCCAGCCTAACAGTGGCCAGTTCCCTAGAGCTGCCCTCTGGTTCCAGACCCCTGCCTCTAAGGAAGTCCACCAAAAGTCAACCCCCCTCACATTTACGGATTACTTAAGGCCCGCTGGCCACATCTGCATGTGACTCTCGCCTGCCTTTCCAAGACTCTCCCAGGATCGCTTTGCTTTGTACCCATTAAACCTGGGCTTTCCCTAATTTGGTTTGATTTGGCTTGTTGCGTTCGCGGAGAGGCTTATCGAGGTGCAAAAACCTTTCACTAGGACCTGGTAGTACACGTAGAGGGGTCTTTTGAACATCACTATTAGAGCTGAGGTGGTCTGGAGGTAATGGACGATGATCAAAGCAGCAACTAAATCCGAAACCGATAAGCATCTCCAACCAGGACATCTGTAGACTTATCAGGGGCCGCTTTATCCCAGACCATTTCACAACATTCCCCAACTCCCCTAAGTTAAATCAACTTCAAACAACGCGCCTGGCGCCTGGCGCCTGTCACCGCGGACGTACGCTCCGACTGCCATCTCAACTCCCACAAACCTCTGGAGAGCTGTTTTTGTGTCTTGCTTGACTCGCGTTTCCGGCCGGGTACAGTGGTTCACTGTCGTGGTCTTTTTTCAGAGGGGCGGACGTGGCAAACTGAACCCCGGTGGGCACTATTGCTTTCCCGACTGGGGACTACATTTCCCAGAGGACTTTGCGCGCAAGCAGAGTCCACTTCCGGTGCGTTCGGGCTGAACTGCTGGAGGGTCAGAACCTTCAGGGCGGGCTTTAGCAGGGAGAGGGCGTGGCTGGCCTGGGCGTGGCCTAGGGGTGAGGGTGTGGTCGGGGGTGTGTCTGTGAGCAGGTTTGGAGGGGTCTGTGGCCTGGCCCGGAGACTGTGCTCCCCTTTCGTGACATGCGGGAGCTGGCGAGTGTGGGGCTACGGGAACCCCAGGCCCTCCTGGGGCGCGGCACCCTCTACATAAAGCCCAGGGCTGGTGGAGGTCCTGCGGTGGGGACTACAGTCTTTCGTGGGCACCCTGCCCGAGGAAGGCCACGCTCCAGGAATGGCCTGGCCTCTCCCGGCGAGTGTGGAGCGGTGACCTCGGGACCTGCGCACAAGGGTGAGTGGCTTGTGTCTAGGCTGAGTGGACAAAGATAAATCTATTTTGGATGTGAAGGGAGGGTGAGGTCCGAAGGTTCTCGAGGCCTTGTTGCTGGAGATGGTGTGTGTCCCTGAGCTCTGAGGGTGATGTTTAAAGGGAATCAGTCCTTGAAAGCTCAACTTTGAGCTCGAGCAGCCAAGCAGAAGTGTAGCTGGGACGTTGATGTCTCCAGGGTCACCTTAGTTTAGACTTGTCTCCATGCCCAACTTCAAGAGATGAAACTCCCAAGGGAGCTAGAGAGATGGCTCATGGTGACTCAACAACCATCCCTAACTTCAGTTGCAGGGGTACAATTCCCTATTCTGAACTTCTCGGGCACAAGACATGCACGTGGTGTATGTCTATATACATGCAGACAACATGTCTGTATATACATGCAGACAACACACACACACACACACATAAAATAAACTTTTAAGAAAGAGACAATACCCTCTCTCAACTCTGGCACAGGGTAATAACGGGATCTCATCTTTTCAAAATGGTCCCACCCTGATTGTGTAGGGTGTAGTCTTGTGTAGACTTGGTACCTAGTCCTTTCTCTTCCCCAGCTCTGCTTTCCAGAGATACCAACTTCCTCCAGGAAATTAACTGCAAACAGGAAGCTGTCCCTACAGGGACTAAACTTAAAGCCAAGTCTCAGGTGAGTCACATTTTCTCATTGCTTCCAGAAATAGTCTTGCTTTTTCACCACTTAATGATGTTTATTTTCTCTGAAAAGTTTTCAGTTTAAGAGACCTGCCCTGGGTGCTGTTTCCTCATACTCTGGTGAGTGATGGGCTACAGGGATTGCTTCAAACTGATCAGGACATTTTCTCCTTCAAAACTGTTCTTTATTGGTTTAAGAAATGATATATCTTTTTTGTTGTTCCACTTATCTCAAAAGGACTTTTTTTTTTTAATTACTTATTTATTATGTATACAGTATACAGAAGAGGGTACCAGATCTCACTATAGATGGTTGTGAGCCACCATGTGGTTGCGGGGAATTGAACTCAGGACCTCTGGAAGAACAGTCAGTGCTCTTAACCTCTGAGCCATCTCTCCAGCCTCTCAAAAGGACTTTTTTTTTTTTTTTTTTTTTTTTTTTTTTTTTTTTTTTTTTTTTTTTTTTTTTTTTTTTTTTTTTTTTTTTTTTTTTTTTTTTTTTTTTTTTTTTTTTTTTTTTTTTTTTTTTTTTTTTTTTTT